>BBSZ01000056.1:0-10656 GCA_000981365.1 Subanguina moxae | reverse complement strand
TTCTCGCTGAAGAATGGTCCAAAATTCCACATGACGTTGTTATGAAACTTGTTGAATCTATGCCTCATCGTTGTCAGGCTGTTATTGACGCGAAAGGTAATGCCACGAAGTATGGATGTGTAATAAAGTGGTTTCAATTGTTTTGAATCTATAAAATGGTCAAAAACCGTGAAAACAGTGACAAACATCGAGCGGCGCATTACTTTTTTCCGCCCTAAAAATGTGCTCTCTTTCAAAAATCAGCTGAATAAAGTATAAATCTGTGTCACACATACACTTATTTGTACTCAAAATGTAGCTGAGATTCCTGTGAACATTTCCGCTCATGCATGTTGTACCGATAAATGTCGTTGGCGGGAGATATGGAATGAAATATGCAAATTTCATAGGTGGCGCATTACTTTTTTCCGACACTGTATGCATGGTACTTTTCCTTGCATCACATATACTTAATTCTGCATCAGATGTGGTTTTCAAGGGGTAGATTATCCAAAGGAGATCATGGTTATTTCTGAGGTGTTTGTGACCAAAGTGACACAGGATTGGTTGCAAATTTGGATTTTTTACATTACAATGCCAAGCTATACTGGTGTTTCGGTTTTTCTTGAAAAGAACCTGGGCAAGTGTAAGTGTTTATCAATATTCAGCCATCCACCAACCAAACCAAATGGACGTCCATTTGGTGTGAAATTTTTTCTTACTTTCAGGCCTTCAAAACCTTTGTCCTGTACTAATTAGAGCATTCTAAAGAAGGTTTGACAGGGGTGAATCACCTTTTTGTAGGCTATTTTTCAGAATTTTTTTAAAACCAAAATTGGACTTTCGCTTTGCTCCTCCAAGGTAAATAACCTTATATTAGGGAATTCTACCATGTTTTGGTTACTGGAGCTAGGCAAAAAGAGTCTTTAGATGCATTTATGGTCAAGAGTTTTGCTCGGATTAATCTCGCAGGTAAGTCTGTGCGCACATCTCTAACCCTCCGAGCTCCCTACGCCCCCTCCGGCCCCCGCTCATGAAGTCTGTTACTCGTAGAAGTCGAAGTGAATCGCCAAAGTCAAAGAAGCTAAAACTTTCGCAATCTGCTAATTTCTCACCTCAATCAAACTCAGGGCCGCTAAAGTATCTCTTTGATCCCACTACAAAGGATGAACAGAAAGAGCTGGACATTATACTCACAAGGGTTGGTTTTCTTTTCTGTTTCTTCATTACCTTTTTTTTAGGCATTCGTGACTGGCAACATTGCGCCGAATTTTCTCGACAATCCGCTCTTCAAGCAGTTTGTGAGCAAGTTGAGCTGTCTTACAAGCTACTAGGCCGGATTTACAAATGTTTGAAGATTCTAATTGCACCATAGAGAAAAAAGTATGGTTAACAGTAGGCTGTTTTAAAGATTCAACGAAAGCGATAATAATTTAAATCTATGTCTCTTCTCAAAAACTTATGTTTCTTTCCAAAAAGGGTTTAAAAGTGGTAATAATTTTTTTGGGGAAAGGTGGGTATGTATAATACAATGTAGTCACTTTAAAATGTTTTTTAGCGTATAAGAATTGCTCAGAAGGCCCTAAAAAAACAGAGTTACCAAGGTAAAAAAGCCCTGAATTTCAAACTAGAGCCCAAAAGTTGATAAATTAGTCTTATTTTTGCACAGCATGCTATTTTTTCAAGTTATCTTTAAAGAATGGTAACTCACCAATAAATGTGCACTCAGTGTCATCATCTTCCAAAATTACATCCTTTTTAAGACACTTCATGGCATAGAACTGGTTTCTGCCTTTCAATTCAACCAAAAGGACCTAAAAATTATTTTTGCCCACTTTTGCCCATGATCAAGAATTTACCTTGCCAAAGCTGCCTTTGCCCAACACTTTTAGGATGGAGAAGTTCTGCAGCTTGAATTGTTTGGGTGCATCTCCACTAGACCAGGTGTTGCTGGAGGCAGAAACACTAAATAAACAAAAATAAATTCTTTCCTTTACTAACCAATCGGAAAAAGTTACTCTTCCTGATCCACATTCTCAGAAATGTTGTGATTTCGGAAAAAAGCTTTGAATTTGTTTCCCACTCCACCACCGTTGGCTTGTCCCGCAAAAATGGGTGAACTGGAAGCTCTGTCAGCCAAATTCAGTGCATTTAGGTTGGGTGGTGCACTGGAAATTCTTAAGACGTAAAGGTTTTTAAAAATCAATAAAAAATTTACCTTGTAACACTGTGACTTCCTCTCTTTATTTCAAACAAAGCATCAGAAAGTTGTTTTTGGTTGACTCCGCATAGATTTGGCATCAGGGCTTTGCACTTGTGATGACCTGAAAAATAAATAATTCCAAATTTCAAACTAAAAACCTCAAAAATCCGAATCTAAAAGCAGATCTTTTTTCATGGCACTTTTTGTGAACAGCTGAATAAAGTAATTCATAAAATTAATTTCGGTGATCGAACCCCGAACGGGGCCCGCCTCGAAAGCATTTTTCTGTCTCTAGTCCCATCTATATGGCACATCGCAGCAACCCAAGCAATTTTCGACTTTCTGCTTTCAGATCCGAATTTCTGAGCTGTCTTTGCATACTGGGGTGCCTTAGAACAAAAATTTGCATAAAATTTATTGTTTTTATTAAAGTGTAAAAAATATAAAACCATTGCCCGTGCAGCATCACAAAGTTAGAGTTAAAGTCCCCTCCTCCCAAAAGAAAACTTATAAATCAAGTAAGTCGATGTACCAATGTAGAGTTAAAGATAAAGTTTGAAGTTAAAGTTAAAAATAGAGTTACAGTTTTCTGTAAGTACCAATACACAGTTAAAGTTTAACTTTAAAATTTATAGTTTAAATCTATCTTTATCTTTATATTGGTGCATACAGAAAACTGCAACTTTATCTTTAACTGCAAACTTCAACTTTATAATGGTGCATAGGGCACATGTCTTAGTGACGCTAGCTCGAGCTTTTGGTTCCATTTCAGGGAATCGACTGGTCCCTGGGCTGATATTTTTCTTGGATCATTTAATGATATTCAGTCCTATAAGACTGAAATAATACAGTATTTAATTTTTTTTCTAGTTTCTGCTCTTTGCTCTTAATTGGCCTTTGCGCGGGGGGGGGGGCAACAAAGAGAGTAGCACTCCCCGTCACCGATGGAAGCACAGGTTTCGATTCATCGACCTTATGGAGCACTAAAACACAAGTTCCATACCCTCGCTAGGGTCTCTTCAATAAGCAGCTATTATAAAAAGCGTGTGTATTCAAATTTTGTTCTCAATGTGACTTGAGTGTAAGCAAGTTAGATCTTGGATGAAAAACATACAGTTCATTTGGCACACTTCACATTTGAGACCCTGTTTGTAGAGGCCATACAACAAGCTTCCACAGTGGTCACAAAATGTGAGACTTTTAAAGTTGTATGGCTTGAAGCGGTGAGGAACATCAATTTTAAATCGTTCTTTTAGATACTAAAAAGCAAGTTTCAGCAATCTTAGCAAGAAACAAATTTATTCTTAAACCTACAATAGTGTCTTTTGTGTTCTTGGCGGATCCTGGACACTGACTGAGTGTTTTTTCATGGCACTTTTTGTGAACAGCTGAATAAGGTAACTCATAAAATGAATAAAGTGTTGACATCCAGCCGGAGAAAACACCCACCAGCACTACACAACTGACACTGATACCCCTGTTTGTTCAAACCCCTAAAAGTTATTCTTGTTGTTTACACATGGATATATGGCTGGAATTTGTCGAAATATTTGTCTTTGTCCTAATCTTTTTTTGAATCGACATATCGCCAAGCTCTTTGTGGGTCTCAGACATGTCCTCACATTCAATAATAGTGCCAAAATTTAGGTGCGCCAGCATAAATTAACACAGAATTTCATATTTGAATATTTTCATAAGATTGTTCAACGCTTCTTCCTTTAACTTATACTACACTTGACTTTCAGTTATCCGGCACCCTTGTGGACCATGCGTTTTTTTTTTTGGCATTTTAGATATATTATTTGAGAGGGAAGGTGATAACACAGTATTACCGAAATTCGTTTATCCATGAATGTCTTGTGTTTGCGATTGCTTATCTAAAACGAAAAACTGTAAACAGGGAAAAAAGAAATAAAGATCCGGCTGCAAAAAAAATCAACCAACAGGATAGAAGGAACAAACGGCGAAAATAGGAAATTTTTTTGGCAATATTGAGCAAAAATTGCGTGGATCCTGGTTAAGCGAGGGTGACGGATAACCCAGAACAACTGCATATGAGTTGAAAAACACTGTTTTAGTGTTGTTCTTGTATTCATGTCTTTTCAACGTCCTTTTCTAAAACTTATTTTTCTTATTTCTTATCCAAAATTTATGGCCATATAAACGTTTTAGGGTAAAGAAAAAATTATACTAAACACGTCAGGGGCATCAAGAATCACATATTTCCCAAATTCTTTACAAATACGGAATTGGCAGAAAAAAATTTTGGGTGGCGTCCTAGTACTTTCTGATAAATAGAGCACAAAAATACAAAATTTTAATCCCCGCAGAAAAAACTGCTTAATTACTTGACGCCCTTCCCCATTTAAGAAACAGCTCACCCAAAATGTGCTCAACCAAATAAAAGAAAGATCTTGACCATATTCGAATTCTAAAAAGGTTATGACAGAAAAAAATGGTCCAACAAATTCTCTTCACATTGTAGTCTTATCAAAACTGCCAAATAGTTTACCACATAAATTCGGAGCAAAGAGAGCAGAATGTGAGTTGTCTGAAATCGGTTTAATTAGTACTTAGGATGAATAATAAAATTTTGTGAAATGTTTAGCAAAAACGGTTTCACCTGAAGAAAGTGGCTACAAACTGATGTCCTGAAATGGAGACACACTTGACCTATCTCACGAGCAATACTCAAAAGAGAATCTACCCCTAATCTCGTGAACTCTGGCATGTTTAATGGCCCCTCGACGCCGATGGATGCTAGGTCCACTAAGACTGGAGTTACCGAATAATCTGGGTGTAGATGAAGTATTTTCTTCGGCTGATGAGCGGTCTTTGTTGGCTTCTGAAACAAGAAAATAGTTAATTTGGCTAACTAAGAATGGGTGATATAAGAGGAAACCTCACCCGAATTTCCACCGACTTTCCTTGTCTGCGCCAATATCCTCCCAGAAGGCTTCAAATTGATCCAAATGTGAGTAATACAGTCTTGTTTACTCTTGGAAACTATGTCCTGAAATTTAAAAGTAAAAAAAGTCAACCCTCGACAACTGGGCCAACCCCAAGACCAATAATTGCCCAGAAGTGACTGGATAATACGGCGTTTTGAGCTCGGTTTCGTGGACTGTAAAAGGACAAAAAGGCAAAATTTCCGGGAAATTTTCATTTTTCAGACGACAGCCCTGAGAAAAATCGGGGATGTTGTTACCATAAAGTGAGCCTACCTCCAACCTCATGGTTGCATCCGCTATTGATTTTTTTTCGTGTTGAACCAGCACCTGGAGCACCCTTCCCGGCAGAATACCCACGTCAAAACATTTCTCAAAGTCGATTCCCATGGTTTTCCTCTTCTGAATCAGCCGATTTTCTCCTCAAAATATAATCAATAAATAGTGTTTTCACATTCCGACAAAATTTAAGACCAACCGTTGATCTCCACTTTCTCTTTGACATTGACTGCACAAGTGAGTTCGTTTGATTGAACCCCTTTTGGCAGAACATCATCCGAAAGCTCAACCCTTAGAAGTTTTAAACGACAGGCTGCCTGTAAACAAGGTCTTTTTATATGGAGGCAAATTTGATTAATGAACGGGAAAATATTACTTCTGGTTGCTGTTGTGTTGTGACGGCTATTGCTGCCGCTAAAAATTGGGGATGATTTTATATCGAGACCACTCTATCAGATGTTAAAAAATAGACAAATAAATTTTCCGGACACATACATATTTCATGTCTTATGTTTTTGGCCAAAATTAGGACCTACAGTCAATTGTCAATAAGAAGAGTTCCTCCAGTTCGACCCCCACTGGGTTTACCTAATTTTTGCCTCAATTTTTGTTGTCTTTTGTCTGCTCTGATATTGATGTCTCTAAGGCCAAAAACCGCAATTTAAATCTGCAATTTGTTTTGTCAAGTTTTACTAATCTTGCCACCAAACATAAGTAAAACAGGATATACATCAGGTCTCGACTAACCTAGGCTGGCCCATTTAAACTTTAAAAATGTGCTGTCTTCACTGAAATAGGTGACTTTTTTTGGGGGGAGGGAGGTATAATTCAGTGGAGTATAACTCAGTAATCCAGTAAGTAACCTTATAAATGATATCTTTTTAGACCCTAGGTACTACACTTAGGCTTACAACTAAGCTTTAGGCTTAGGGTAGTCCAGCCTATGTTAGCCGAGACTGGATGTATACCGTACTTTCTCTAATAAGATTCCATAACGCCTTATTTTCAACCCTTCTCAGGACATGGGGCCTTTTTAGAGAGTGGGGTCTTATTTTTCAATCTGTCAGAATTAATGGTCGGGCATTGAGCAAGAAGTGACATACAGTCAAACTTCGATAACCCGTCACCCCAAGCCTGATTTGGTTGGTCGGCAAATAAATCCTACAAATCTTGCCCTCGACAAGCCGTCACCTTGCACATTTTTCACCATTTTTCAAATTTCAGCCAATTTTTTTTGAATTTCAATCAATCTTGTTCTGTTTTTGTTTGCATTTTGTCGTCATTATTCGTGTGTCGTGTCATTTCCTTTTTTTTTAGATGATGAAGTGAAAGCAAAATGCTTTCACAATAGAAGTTCAGAAAGCGATCATCGAGGTAGCTGCGTCAAACAATAGCAAGTCCGTTTTAGCCAAGCAGCTCAAGACTGTCGAAAACAAGAATTCAATTTTGAAGGCGATCGAATAAGGTGGTAGCACAAAGCAAGCTCGACTCAAGCCAGGAATGTACGAGATGGAAGAAGCGCTCGTCTTATCGATCAAAAAGTCTTAATCTTCCCGACGAACTTGTGAAGGTAAGCACTTAAAATTTGTAAAAGTTGTTGAAATAAAGCTTTGACTAGATAAAGATGAATATTTTAATTTAACGAAGCTTACCCGCAATAACCCGCCACCCTCGATAACACGTCACCTTTCGTTAGCCTCCAGGGGTGACGGGTTATCGAAGTTCGACTGTATATCAATTTTCAAGATGTTAATGATTGGTAACGTTTGATGTTTAAACTGCCTCATTTGACGGGGTAAAACTAACTACAGTCGTTTAAATTGTGATGTGAAATAGAAGCTTATATTTGGGTATGGTCATTTACTTTTCCAGCCTCCAGGGAAGTGGGCCGATATTAAAGAGTGAGGTTTTATTAGAGAAAGTGCGGTATCCTGTTTTACCTATGTTTGGTGGCTTACGGCTAACAATGGCAAGATTAGTAAAACTTGACAAAACAAATTGCTGATTCAGATTGCGGTTTTTGGCCTTAGAGACATCAATATCAGAGTAGGCAAAAGACAACAAAAATTGAGGCAAAAATCCAGTGAGGGTCGAACTAGAAGAACTCTTCTTATTGACGGGCAATCGATGTAAGGGTCGATACTTTCTCTACGACTGTGTGTGGAATCTCCCATTTTCAATGAGCTATCAACATGATGTTGTTGGGAAAAGGTTGGTGATTGAGGTCTCATAATAAAAATAATCATTGTTTCATTCAAATACCTTTTTCTCCAATTTTTTCTGATAACATTCAGTCAGCTGACACTTCATTGGAAAGAGGAGATTCAAGGCTATTAAAAAAATAATAGATCAATCAAGTTTGAAAATTCCTACGGGTCAAATACTTATTTTGACGAATAACTTCCTACCCAAATTGTAGCTATGACAATAAGCTACAATTTAGATGATAAGTTGCCTGAAGGTCGTGTGCAAAATATGGACCAAAAACAATGTTAAGAACATGATTTTGAATCAGAGAATGGACCTTAATTAGAAAGAATACAGTAATTTGACGGTAAATTTTAATTGGAACCTTTACCATGTATTGATAACCCATTATTATTTGTTCTCAACCACTTACCATCCGCCATTTTCTGTGCCAAGACTTCCTCTGTTTCTGTGCCGTCGACAATGATGCCTCCGTTGCCGAAATCGTCTTCGAGCACACTTTGGCTTAAGTCAATAGTCTCCAGTAAATCTTCCAGCGGAAAGAGGTCGTGTATCTAAAATTCTAGCATGTAAACCCCATAATACTTACTCAAAAAATTGAATAAGTGGCCATTTTTGTCAATCACCAAACAACAGTTAAAAGAAAACAACAATTTAGTTTGATTTAGGTTATGTTAAGTGTCTAGAAAGGGAAACAACTAATTTCTTTGGTTTGAAAAAGCTGTTGGAGAGGCAGAAACAGTCGTTCGCAACTTGTTTTTTCCTGCATCTAACACAAACAAAAACAATGACGTAAAAGCAGGTTTCTTAAATATGGCAATAATAAATACTTTTCACTCCATAAAAGCCAATAAGAACAAAAAAAATCACATATGGCCGCAAATGGTTATGAGAATACTACTATTGGCATGGCTAAACCATATTTTTTCCATATTTACAGTAGAGGTCAAAAAAAGCAACACCGCTTGTATGATTAGAAAACGTCAAATTTGCGCGCATCTATACGCTATCCAGAAATGGTGCAAAAAGTAATTTTGTAGCATTTTCATTCCTCTTTCAACTGGCGTATTTAATTTTGAGCCTTTATAGTGCCTCAAGTAAAAAATCATTTGATAATCAAAAAACACCGTTTTTTCGCGGCCAAAAAATGCAACACTAAGTGTATAACCACTTTTTAGTGCTACTATCGTCTATTTGTTTACAATTTTTATAGTTTTCATTTTTTTTGCTCAGAATTGTTTATTTCAACAACTAGAATTGAAAACTTTAATTTTGCGAAACATTTTTTAGTAAATATCTGTGAAAATAGATAGCAAATAAAAAAGCTCTGAGCATAAAAAAAGTCTAGCACTACCGCCTACTTTTGCTTCAAAAAACATAACTTTGAATGAATTTGCATAAAAACTTTTACGCGCCTTCGGCGCTATAATGGTCGAAAAATAAGCGCTCTTCCTCTAATAAACGCCCCCCCCCCCCTCTCTAATAAACAACCCCTCTAAAGATCGATCGAAAAATAAACGTCTCAGGGCGCTTGTTACAAGAAATACGCTACCTCAGCAGTTTTCTGAGAATTTCTTTTAAATTTTTATTTAATTGTGTGGCTATGGATCTCTTCTTTTCAGTAAAATATCAAGTGCGAAAGATAAAAAAATTGTCGGACCTAGTGGTGGGTCTAACTTAGGGGGAGGAGGTAATATTGTTGTATTAATGGGTCGGATATTAATACTATAAAAATTTAAAAAAATTTTTATAAAAAAAATAGAGAAAAAAAGAAAATTAAAAGGTGTTTTACAAATTAGAATATACAATAAATACTAGCCAGTCTCATTGTAGTCTCACTACTTGTTTTGTTCAACTGCAATATTAGCCATAAATAAGATTGGAAAAGTAGAAAAGGCATTAGAAGCAAAAAGGCGACCAACAACAGCTAAGAGGGGGTCAATCTGTATAAGTCAGGCACACAAGCCGAGAAAAAAGCCAATTAAGGAGGAGAGCAGCAATGGACACTTTTCTTGTTGGAGCAGCCTTTTATGCTGCTTTTTAGTTTGCCTGCCCCAGCAGTCTAATCTAAAGTTTGGAAACAGCCAAAAGATCTACTCAAAAGTGAGAGAATGGGACTTGCGTTAAATGTCTGGAAATTGCTGGTCTTTTAAGTGCTTTTGCCTTCTGCTTTCCGGCTGGCACAAACCAGATGGAGCAGTTTTTAATACAAACACATAGAAACAATGTTGCGAATGTAGTTATTACAAAATTAGAAAAATAGCTGTATTAAGTTTTAGAAATTTTTATAGCCTCGGTAAAATGACTGGGGTTCTTTGCTATACTAAATTCCGGAATCGTCACTGGATTTTTTTAAAGAAAAACCCTGCCAGGAAACCTCGCATGGAGCGAGATCACCAGTTCCAAACATTTTACAGATGTTCGATTACTTTTGTGACATTGCGCCAATTCAAACAGTCTGTTTTGTCTTGAGTGGATACGCGTAATAGTTGTTTTTTTATATTTTTTTAATTGTGCGGGGTTTTTTGGGCTCTACATCAAAAATTGTTCTTAACAACATAAAACGAATGTCTACGCATAAATTTTACACAAAGCTTTAGCAAAAATTCAAGAGGTGCGTTAAAAATGACTGTAGCTGATTAGCCTGCTAAATTTTTCAAACTGACTTATCTCAACAGTTTTTCAATAATCCTTTCTAATTTATTGTTCAAAGTGCAGCCCTGAATCTTCTCTTTCCAACGAAATATAAACTGTCTAGATATTGTTAGAAAAAGTTAGTAAGAAGATCTTTGAGGGGAAATACCCTTTGCTCCATTCACCTTTTTATCAAACTTTTCCCCAACCACATCTAATCATTTGATACTTCATTGGAAAGGAGAGATCCAGTGCAACATATTGGTACAAAAATGAGAAAATATCGGTAAAAAACTTCTGAAATAATCAAGTAAAAAATTTGACGGGAGAAATAATTAATTTGACGGCGGATTTCAATTTCATCCATTTTTCAATTTCATATAATTTATAGGAGTCACTGTTTTT
>BBSZ01000055.1:0-29046 GCA_000981365.1 Subanguina moxae | reverse complement strand
AAAAAAAGGAGTCATTAAGGCAAATTTTCAGAAACTTTTGATCACAGTTTTGTTATATGCTTACATTTTTTAGAATCATCTCCCAGTAATATCTGTAGACGTTGTTGAAAGGTTTCCATCTTTATTGTATTTTGAGAGAGCACTGAGTCTGCATTTGTAGTATTTGTAGGAAATGTGCAGACTAGTAGTGTGATTAGCAAATACAAACAACCATTCATGGTGCCTAAATGAACTGGGTGGTTTGACTTTTTCGCCCTGACTTTTTGAGACTGAAAAGAGTTTCAAAAAGATTATCTTCTACTTTGTAGTCCAAACCTGTGCCGATCACAGCATAATATTTTATTAGAAACACAAAAAATTTTTTCTAAACAGTTTAACTACAAAAACTTATCGCAAAAACAAACCAGAGCAAAAAACTTGCTCATTTTCAGTCTCCCAAACCCTTTTTCCTATACTGATTAGAGAATTGTAAAAAGACAGGGATGTAATAATATTTTATAAGCTACTTTTCCATTTTTCGAAAAATTTGAAAATCACCCTGTAAAATAGTATTTTATCCTTGTCGAACTTCTTTTGAATGCTCTAATTAGTATCGGAAGAAGGTTTTAGGAGCTGAAAAGTGAAAAAAATCTAAGGCAGGGATGAATTATGAAATAGTTCAAAAGTGGCCACAACAATTTACTAGATTTTTTGTGAAAGCACATACGGAACTGGTTATGCCAGGTAGGACTGGCAATGGCAGTGTACATGTGCTGCGTACATAGACCTCCTTAGAGATAATTGTCAAAATTATCGTCATAGATGCAGACAAAAAGGATGATTTTTTAATTCTTGATTGGGTCTCTATTACCTTGGGTCTGTTTGCATATATTTTAGGTATGAAAAAAATGATTTATTTTCCATTTTATGGATATGCTCACTCCTTATTGCCACGTCCTTTACCACAACATGTGTACTAAGTAAGTTGTGTACTAAATCAGACGAAAGAAAATATAGATCCAAACAAAAAAAAAAAAGTCATCCTTTTTGTCTGCATCTATAACGCTAATTTTGATAATTATCTCTAAGGAGGTCTATGTACGCAGCTGACAGTTGGCAGTCTCAAGGGAATCTCTACTACAAGTCCCTCTGCAACCTCCTTGCGCACTATGTCAAGAACAATAAGGTCTTTATAGACAAAAATAAAAATAAGACAAAAAATGTTCTTGACATAGTGCGCAAGGAGGTTTTCAACAACAAAAAATCTATGTTAACATCGATTTAGTAGACAACTGACTTGGTACACATGCTGTAAAGGACGTGGCAATAAGCAGTGAGCATATCCAGAAAATGCTAAAGAAAACATTTTTTTATAGCTAACCTAGATGCAAATAGACCTAAGGGAATATACAGTCAACTCTCGATATAACGTCACCCCTTTTTCAAAAATGGTGACGTTATATCGAGAGTTGACTGTAGCTATAGCACTACTGTTAGCATTAGTACTAGCAGTAGCACTAGCTTTTAGCATTGGCTGTAACACTAGTGTTAGCATTAGTCCAAGTGTTGGTCTACATTTTTTGTCACTTGTTTGCAAATGGCGAAGATATTCAGTACTAATCAATAATTCATATATTTTTTTATTGGAGAAATATTGACCTCTTGCATTAATGGAGAAGAAAAAGCTTTACATGGAGATGAATCAGCTTTTCTGTTCCCGAAGTAAATTTCAAATGAATGCAGCTGGAGAATCTGGATCTAGAGAGTCGACTTTGCTTGCTGAAAGGGCTCATATCAACTTTCAACTAAACAGGTTTGCTTTTTGGCTTTCTTAGAATCCTTCTGAGAATTTTATTTAGATTTTGTTTTTTACGTGTTTTAGATTCAATGATGCGTTAAAGGATGCTGATTTATCGCTGGCTGCTATCGAAAACAGGGACCCTTATGCTCATTACGTGAAGGCTGCAGCGCTGCTCGAATTATACGAAAACATTCGAGAAGTCGTTGATCACTTAAAGTTGTTTCTTGCATCGTCTCCTGAAAATGCCAATTGTAATGAAGCTAGAATATACACAGAAAAAGCTGAATCAGTTATTTGTAGTCCCTTTTTGAGTTTACTTTAACGGTATCCTTTTTAGAAGCTGCAACAGTGCTCTATTAATCGGCTTCCAGATGAAATGCTGGTGTGTTTTGCTTTTTACTTTTCTGAAGCATTTATTTTTCTCAGATCAAAATATTTCAATGCCTGCCATTCCGCGAGAGGATGCGTGCTGAGATTGTGTGCAGGCGGTGGAATTCGCTAGTAAAGAGTTATGGATGGTCTAATTTTCGCTACTTTGTTCCTCATAGATATTTGCCTGTAACGCATTACAAATCTAAAGTTCTGTAATTTTTTCGTTTTCTTTACTATAGCTTTTCTTATTGCGTTTAGTATCTTCCGCTCTTCAAGCGTTGTGCCCCTTATCTGTATGGACTCAGTTTGGCTCAAGTCGGAATTTGCCCGTCTCTTCTTGATCGACTGCTCCCGACTCTTATTAACTTGCGACATTTAAATCTTGATTCCATGGACCTAAGCAGTGCAACTTTAGTGTCAATTGCCAAGGCTCTTCCAAACCTAAAGTCTGTCGCTTTTTCCGACTTTGTAAGTTTTTTTTCGTGGCAGTTTATTATGATATAATTTTTGTAAAGGATGCGGACGCTTCTCAGGGTCTTCAATTTTTCATGAAAACATGTAGCAAGTTAGAGCTTCTCTGTTTACACGGTGAAAATGAATTATTCGACTTCGATTTTGCTGTGTTGCCACCATCGCTTAAGTGTCTTGATGTCTATTCCTTTGTTCCTTATCATAACATTCTTCGGCAAGCAGCTCTTCAAGAGATTCACTTAGAGGCTCTGGTGGTAAGGAATGAAGACGACTCTAGCACAGTTCATGAAGCGACCTTCCATGTTTCTAGGTTGGTTGTAATTAATTTTCTTCATCATAATGATATATTTTGCAGTCTAAAGTATTTGCAAGTCGACGTTTATGCTAATTCCATACACAATTTTATCTCTGCCTTGAATGGTCTGCCCGATCTCTGTGCCTTGGATCTGCAAGTGGGCGAAGACGTCAGCTATCAGATGGGTTACCATGTACTATTTTTCATGAAATAAATTTTTGGCATATATCTTGTGTGATTTATAGCTTATTGAAGAAATCGCAAGGAAATGCAAGCGATTGCAGCACCTTAGTATCAGGTTTTTCAGGACGCAATACGGAGAGGATCTGTTTGATGTGGTGGGAGAAGAGCTTATGAACATCAAGTCGCTGACCCTGATGGGAGCTTTTGAGGACAACAAACTAGCTTATCTTTTTCCAAGTAACGTCTTCCCATCAAATTCAGTTGTTAGGTTGCTGGAAAAGATTTCCTTGTACAAAAAGCTGGAGGTTTTAACTTTTACGTTTTCTTTTCGGTCTAATTTCATATTTTTGTAGCATTTCCATACAGATGCATTCATTCCTTTAGAGAGTGTGTTTAAAACTATTCTACGATGCGAGGTTTGTCATTATCAGTGTTTATATAAGACATAGAAAATGCTATTGCAATTTTTTGTGTTTAGAGGTTTTCTAATTTCACGTTTTTCCTGTTTCCCGTTTTTCCTCCATTTCTTTGAAAGTATTGTTTTTAGATTGCCTTTCCACATAATTACTGTTTGCGTCCATTGTGTTTAATCCTTGATTTCACTAAATTATATTGCATAATCATAAACTAAAGTTTTGAAGTTTAAAGCGGAAAGACGGGTAGAACATTTTTGTTCGTCGAAACTTTTTTACGGGCGGAGTTTTTACCCATGGAAATTTTTTTGCCATTAAAAAATTTTCTGTGTTTTTGCAAACAATGTTTTTAGCTGACTGGTATCTAGGAAGTAATCATTCTTTTAGAAACTAGCTTCTTTTGGTAGCGGGAATCGTGAGGATAATGTTGTTGAAAAGATAGTAGAATTTCTGGAGTTTCACGAAGACGGCAAGATCGGATTGATAAAGGTCAGCGATATGTCACGTTTCAGCTTTGCGGAGAATCCGGTCCGACAACGTTTCCGCATAGGTTGTCTTTCCGCTGGGAAGCCGTAAGTACTATCGTTAGCGAAATTTCGCATATCTGGCGTAACTTGTTGGAATTTAGAAAATTCTTTCACTGAGTAGCTTGACTTTGTATCTGGCAAAAAAGTGTGATGAAATGCTCGATGTTGTTGCCTTTCTATGATTTTGCATAATGAATGTTCTTGTTGGGTCTTAATATGAGGTTATATCGCCGGTGAATAAAATGTTTTTTTGTAATAAACTTTAATTTCTTTCGTATTAATGCGATGTGCCGGATGGTTTGGTCAGTCAGTCGAAGTTTTGGCACTTTGTTACAATATTTTTGTTTACTTTTTGCGTTTTCTTGTAGGGAGTGCGTGTTTTTCCACATACCAACAAAAACGAGTAGGTGTTCACTTGGTGTGAGTTCTTTTCATACTTCAAAGAAACTCAACTACATGAGAAGAAGGGTTGCGTATGGGAGTGGAAGGTACAAGAGGCCAGATAAGGTGCCACTTTCCAAGGAGGGCCCACTTAGAAAAAGACAAGACCTTGAACAGTTTTGCCAACTGATATATTTTGCCAATATTTTGGTTTAGTTATATTAGCTAGGTAACACCACTCCGTTTGTTGTTCGCATATGTGCAATACCAAAAACAAAGAGATGAGTGACCTCTTCAGTTGTTGTGGTCCTCTTTTGGTTATTATTAATGCGGATCGGTTCTTGTTTAGCATTTTTATTCTAGAATAAGCCATTATCTATTTACAGAAGAGAGGCTTGCGATCTAGCTTCATTGCTTGTTGCTATTCTTACTATTTTGCCTTCGAAATGCCCGTTTTGCTTGAATTTGCTACGATTTTAAGTTTTTCCTTATTATTTTGGAAAATTACTTGCATAAAAACATTTTAATTTAATTACACCATTCATTATAAAATACAGCTGGCTTTTGTGTAAATATAGCGAGGTTTTACTGTACGGCTGTATCTAAAAGTATAATTGGCGCAAAAAGGCGGTAAGCAGTTTGAAAAGAGCACGCCTGCTGTCAGGCGCCTGTTTCACGAACATGGAATCAATGATTTCTAAAAAGCGTATATCTGATGTGCGTGAAACAGGTGGTAATCATTTTGTAAGTCGTCCTCTACTGGTAGTTATTTTGGCTCTTATATATGGATCGAGAGATTTGCAAAGAGATTTCCAAAATCCATTAAAAACATTCTATGTAGCTCGCAATCCCTTTCTCCCGCCAAGCAACTGTTTTTTTTTACCAGTCCGCAGACAATCACAGGCAAAGGGACTCTTTTTTGCATTAAAAGCCAGGTCAAGCAGCAGCGACAGCTAATCAATATTTGCAAGGAGAAAGACACAACTTTGCTCATATCCTTTACCGACCATTGGTTTTCATAGAAGCACAAAATTTAGACTGTCTTTTTCTTCTTTTTGTTCACAGTTTAAAAATAAAAGTTATATCATACTAGTCTTCACCTTTAATATAATTGATATTAATGTTGGTGTATTTAAATGTCATAATGAATTTTTTAAGCCATCATCTTAAATGGAGTCTTAAATTGCCACTAGGAAAAACTACCCTTCAAGTAAATGCTGTTCCACAATGGGGCTTTTTTTTTGCCTTGGTCACCTCTGTTGTTTTAGCCCCTTCTAAGCATTTCTAATACGCTAAAAACGATAGAAAAAACTATTTTCCGCCCCTTTTCATCATAGAAGGTCGGTCTTCATGAAGTCGACAATTTCTATATTTGTCTTGGGGGACCAAGGTAAACAACCCCAAGTACTATACTTTGACATACAAATAAGCCATAGGCTTAGGGTAGGTCAGCTGAGACCCGGTGCATATCATGTTTCATCTAAGTTCAGTGATTCACGGCTAACCTACGCTGGGATTCTATACTGCAACCAAAAATTTGTCACAAAATCATGCTATTGGGATATTTTGTGGTTCTTGTTTGCTATTTTTTCAATCCAATTTGTGAAAAGTGCAGAAAAATTAATTGAGAGAGGGAGTCGAACTCAGCAAGCAGGACTAGAGTCAGGTGGACACAACACTCGCACAGACCAGTTGTTTGCTGGCTGCTAGAACAGGACTAGTGGCCATGGAGCCAATGGGGAATAGTTTGTCTAGCTAATCACCAACTGCCTAATCGCTTAATTTCTCTCTTCTCGTTTTTTATTGCTGTTTTCTCTCTTTCAATATTTAATGTGTATGTAATTAATGTATAATTTTGGCAGCACTAAATTTTACGGCTGAGCTCAAAAACACTTTAACCACTTTTTGGTGCGTTTTGACCACTGAAACGTGTAGAGAAGTGTTGAGACTATTGGAAGGACGTTTTTTGAAAAAAATTTGACCTCAAATTGATTTTTTACCCTGGGCGAGCAAGGTAAACCAGGTCGGCAATATATCTGGATACCCAGTATATTGCATATTTGCACAAGGTAAACCAAATCTGGAAGGTTAGCCTGCTTAGAAACTTTTCATAATTTTTAATATTTTTTATTGCTGGAGCTGAACAATAATAGCCTAAGAATGTGTGTCCGGGCATGCACTGGGTCTAAAAGTCAAGCATAAGTTTAAGCAAATATGCAATATACTGGATATCCAGATATCCTCCAGATCTGGTTTACTTTGGGTCCCCCAAGGGAAAGTCAATTTTTTGTCAATTTTTTTCTCAAAAAATGTCTTTCTGATAGTCTCATACACTTTTCTACATGTTTCAGTGGTTGATTTAAACGCGTTTTTTATCATTAGTCGTAAAGTATAGTTTAGCCAGTTTGTTGTAATGATTGTATGCAGGATTAGCCAACAAAATTCGGCCATTAAAAAAATCGACGAGGAGTTGACTGCAGTGGCAGATTTTTAAATTTAGAAAAACTTAAAAAACCAAGGCGAGAAAATAAAATAAAAAAAAGTTTATTTAAAGTTTTTCCCTCCACTTCAACACAGGCATCAACTTTTCGTAGAAAAGGATGGATGATTTTGCTGTTTGTCTCCCAACCTAGTATTGATAAAAAAAAAAGCGCAAGACTAGCTTAAAGAAGATAATATGTTTATAATGTTTATGTTTATAAACACATAAAAAACTGCAAAAATTCCAAAACAAATACCGTATTTCCTGTAATAAACGCCTCCCCCAACTAAAAATCGTGTTTTTGGCATTCTGTTTTTGAGCTACTTTTTCCGGAAAACTCTCAGGCAAGTCACCACGCAATTGTAGCTAAAACAATAAGCTACAATTTAAGTGGTAACTTGCACAATGAACATAAAACTTATCTAGGAAAAGCAGGTCAAAAACACAATGCCAAAAACACGATTTTGAATTAAGGGGGGGGGCGTTTATTACAGGAAATACGGTAGTTTGAAAAGAGGCCAAATTTTATTGGTTTATCCTATAGTTTGTCTAAATGTTGTATATTTACATTTTTTTCTTATAAATTTTTTAAAAAGAAATGTTTTTAAGCAAACAAAGAAACTTTTTGCCAATGTTTGTAGTATTTTATTTATGTCTAGATGCTTCTCTCTAATCCCAATAAACATTTTCCCTAATTATTCTTTTTTTTGCTCCTGTGAATTTAGTGATTATAGTAAAAGGCTCAAAATAATCTTTTAGCTGTAATTTTTTGAGCACATCATTCGAAATTGAGAGCACAAAGCGCAAAAGCTTTGCCTGGGAGGCTTGGAAGCCGTTGAACATTGAGGATGATGACCTAAAAGTGGAAAAGGATGGCTTCAAAGAGGCCAACATAATGCTCGCTAATGCCCTCAAACAGTTAGATGAAGCTTTGAACAAAGGTGGGCACATATTTTAGTGGATTATTAAGCTAATTAAAATTACTTTTATTTATGAAAATATGGTTGCAGCTCTTCTCCATCCCTTAAAGCAAACTTTTTTATGAGTCAACTAGAGTATCGGGTGGCGCAAAATTTCTAAGGCAAAATAAAATCTTATTTTTTTATTATGAAATGTACAACAGCATACAAAGTGTTTGGTATTTAAAAAGCCCATCTTTTAGTGTTTTATCTCATATATAAATAATGTTGAAGGACTAGCTCTGAATGACGAAACCAAGAAGAAGCGACTCGTCCGAAGCCGAGCTCTCCTCCGTCGATTCGCCACCGTCTTCCGCTCGATATGATAAAAAAAAGCAATTGAAGATACCTTAAATTGTTACCTTATGAAGACCTTATGAAGATTACTCTTTAGTTTGCCCCAACACCGTTAGTTATTTCCGTGTTTATCATATTTTGTGTAACTCCTTCTCTCTTTGCAGCTTTCGTATTTATTGCTAGTTCACTAATCGCTTTTTAAAGAAAAAAATGAATGCTAATTTTAAGAATTTCCTGCCAATAATTTCTTGTGAAAAGCATTGACAATGTACTTCGAATCAATTTTGCGGAGTGAAAAGTTTTCTTAGCATTTTTGTATTCTATTTTCGTGAGAAGAAAAATAAAAAATGGGGCTGTAAAACAAGCCAGATTAGTAATTTCAGGACATAAAAAGCATGTTTACGAGTACCATTTTCACATCATTTTGACGTGTGAACGCACAAATTAAAAAGAGCAACTGGTAAATTAGATTCTTTTCAAATTTTTAATCACGTTTTGCAAAAAAATTGAATTTTTATTCCGATTAAAGCCTTTTCATTTCAATATGCAAACTTTACATTCACCCTTTTTCGAGCGTGGTGCTGTTTTTCACCAAAATTTTGTCTCCACTGTATATCTAAGCCAACTATTTGCGTATGATAATATTTTACGTGGTAACCACCACCGTTAGCCAACATTTATTGGATTGTGACTCCCGCTTTCTCTCAGCAAATCCTGTTCACCATACTGCTCCTTGTTGAAAACTAATTTAGTTAAAATTATGTGCTGAGTATATAGTATATACTATATACTGTGTATATATTCTAATACAGTCAACCCTCGATTTAACGACCAACCGCCCTACTAGAAGAAATACGGTGCTGCATTAAAATATCGCAAAAGCCCACATCCTCAGCTCCATTGTCTCTCTCAAGCATTTTATAATCCACCATTACTTTTACCCACAAATTATTCTTATGAGACCTTCTGTGCATACACACATAATACAAAGTTTACCACGCCAACCAAAGAGACTTCTATAATTACGACCAGCACTGAGTCTAATTAACCAATTCCATTGTCAAAAGCTTGTCACTAGCACATTACTGGCTGGCTAAAAGCCTTTTTTCTTCTCCAAAATAGTGGGGATCTATTTCAAGCCCGTTTCCACCAATTTGTACATCTACAAGGAGGGATTTGGCGGAGCACACAAAAGTGGTTGTTGCTCTCCCCCTCACATCTCTTTGATCCTTGTGGAGATAGACAGAGAAATGTATTACTGTGTGGGTTATATGCCAGTTCACCACCACCACTACCACCAAAAAGGAGTGTCATCTGCTCCCCCTGCTGCGAGGGAATAGGAAGAACTGTTGTTTGCTATGAGTACGATTTTGTATCTGTGTGAATATATTCTCTTTTCTCCCCCATTTTCTAAGAAAGCTGTTTGAGGAGGAGGAGGAAGATGAGTGAAGCAGCAAGTGTGTGTGCGTGTGTTCTTTTTCAGCCTTTTTGTTTCACTATTTTAGCTAAGATAGCGTCAACAAACAAACTTAGCATGGCCAAATTGAAGTGTGAACATGATTTGTTTAAAAAAGCGGAACTTATTCGGCTGCTGGCTATATTTTTGTTGTTTTCGTTTAAATTTTTGAAGAAAGGCATCTGTTGTGTCTGTTCCATGTCTGTTCCACAACTTTTGGAGCAGCCTGTATAGTAGTCTGCCAGCAGGTAGACTTATTTTACATGTTCTGATAAATAGTTGCAAACATTTTTGATCACTATGCACTTTGTATTCTTTTTCTACGTCATATGTAAACTAGGGGCCTGGTGTGAACAGAAACTGAGTATAGTGCTATTATTACAGTCATACCATATGGCTCATAAGTATTAATAATGATTTTTCGGACGGTTTTATAACTAGTACTCTCAATCCCATCCTTTTCTTTTTGATTAGCTTACAATTGCATGTAAGCATATTTTATGTCGCTTCGAAAAGTTTGGGCTTAACGAGGTGTATATAGAATAAATAAATAAAAAAACTGGCGCGAAGCGTGCCCAGCCGTATATTTTTGGAACGTATGGCAAATCTGTGTTAAACTAAGGGGCAGCGATAGATTGTACCAATGCAAACTATCCCATTTGAAATTGTACCAAAATAAGACGACAATTTAAGACTCCATAGATCGCCCACAACCCCTCACAAAGCACTGACTCTGTTTTGTTAGAGTACATTTGTTGTTACCTTGCTGCGATATGCTGCTAGATTGTAGGTCGATGGGTGGCAAAATCAAGCAAAATCATGGTCTAATTTAAAATAGCATAGTTTATCACTGTTCACACTAGGTTCCCAATGACAAGTCAGAAGTGAAATCTAAGGGATAGGCAAAATGAATGCGAAAGTCCACAGTGTTCTCGATGAACCAATTTTATTTCAGTTTTCTTTCAAAAAAATTTGAAAATGAGAGTAAAACTACAACTTTTAATCTCTAAAAAGCTTGTAATTAAGAACGCGGTGCTAATGAAAACTCATAAAAAAGTAGAAGAGACTATCAATAATTAAATGGTGGTTAGCTTAGCTCTGGTTTTATACAGACAAGAAGAGCAAAAAATAATACAGCGTAGTAACCCATAAGGGTGCCTATTTAGCTGTCTGAAAAGCTACTAATTATTTTTTTATGGAAAAAAAGTTGACTGGTAAATATTTTTAGTTAATTTTTTGGCGCTACTTGCATATACCCCCCACCCCCAAACCAACTGTTTTTAAAATGTTTCTAAACACAATGTTAAAATGTTCCTAAACACCCCATATCGACTCAAAATCACCTCAGAAGCTCATAAAGACATAATTTTTGAGTCCTGGTCAAGTATATGCAAGTAGCGTCAATTTTTTTTATAAGCTTAGTAACCGGTCTTTGTTTTTTGCTGATTAGTGCCAAAAATAAAGCCTTGGAATGTTTGTAAGGAGAAAGTGTTGTGGAATAATTGTTCTGTTTAATTGGAGATGAGAGAAATAAGTGCACTTACTCGTCCGTTTTGCTTCTCGCTGCTTCGATTGACAGCTTTTATTTATTGATCTCTCTATTTAACTCTGTGTGTGTGTTTGTATCTTCTTTTTGTATCGCAATGACCTCCTCTTTATGTAGGTGAATAATTTTTTGTATGCAAAGCAAATAGAGTAAAAAAAGTATTTCTGCGAAAAAATTTGCTATAGGAGCGGAAATACCAAATAATCGGAGACATGACTAAATAAAATATTGAATTTCAAGGCGCGGCCAGCACTTTTTTTTCTTACAAGGTCTGCAAAATTTATAAACTTGGCTTCTAATTGCTTTGAAAACTTTGAAGAGTCTTTTGTATAGCATGGGGATATTTTTTGACGGACCAACACCAGTGCTCTGTCGTTCTTCTCGCTCGTTTTTGGCGGCCGACTACTTTCAGATAAATAAGCCACAGAATTGGAAAACCCTAGCAATTGTCCTGTGATCCACCGAAAAAAGTGCAGCAACTTTACGATCTGTCGAACCACTTTGCTTTGCGCTCGAACAATGGCGGACTTGGCTTCTGACACAAGCACTTTGGAAGTCATGATATGTGGAACAGTAAGGGAGTAGCAGATATAAAAAAGAAGGCATCGTTTGCTTGGAATTTTTTATTGCATAGATATTCGGATATAAAATTGGTGACAAGATGACGGCTTGTTCCACCATAATTGCTATGTGATCATTTAAATTTTCCCCACACTGATTTGGCAGTTTGAGTGACAGAACTAACATAGAAGAAATTACATATTGATTGAGCAAGAAAAACTGTGAACAAAAACAATAACAGAGACAAGCGAACAAAATGATGAAAAAATAGAAAGCCACAGAGGTGAAAGTATGTGCAACACAATTCTAAAAAAATGATTGAGGCGCACTTCTCATACCAGTTCTAACATAGAAACTTATGGGTTGTAGGACATACTAAATAAAGATTTAATCAAGTCTTGAGCTCTAAATGTATTTGGTACTTAGAAGAAAAAAAAAGTAACTTCAATTTTTAGTTCCGCCGAGCGATACTCTAAGGAAGAATTGGTATCGGAGCCGGTCCTCTCCAAGCACCCATATTCTAACCCAATCTGGACTGATCTATCCCGCTAACAAGCTCAAAAAGATATCCGAGGAGAAGAGTCAAATGAGCGAATATGTAACATCGGTCAGCTCCAGTGGTTTGCAACAGGATGACAACTCCAATCAGTGTAACCAACGTCAGTTCCGCTCATTCTCACCCCAATTGAAGAAGACAAACAACAGAGCAACAACAAAAACTTCTACTTCCCTTATTTGTGGAGGCATGGAGCAGCAGCAGCAGCAGCAAGATAATGTTTGGCAGGATGAGCAAGTAGAAGATCCAAAAGATGTGCTCAATGGCAACCATGTGAATGTTACAGAAGAGCTGAGAGCAAAAAAAGATGAAGGTAATCAATTCTTGGTACTGCTGTAGTATATCCCCTTCAAACACTCCCAAATAGTTGTGTCGACTTCTGTTGCTTCAGAATGTCTTCGACTGAATAATTTAGGGCCTCTCTTGAGGACATTACCCTTTTTCATCTTTTATACCCTCTATATTAAAAAAAAAGGGGAAGACGCACCCCAACTTTTGGTAAATCTTATTTTTTTCGGGTGGTGCATCTTTGGGGTTGTCCGGAACACAAAATTATCGGATACTCGAACCGAATATGTACCCGAAACCCGAAAATTCTGGTTTCGGACACCAAGACCGAATCAATACCGCTTCTTGGGCCCCCATATTTTCAAGCACATTTGCCAGTGTATGAGTCAAAGTCCTATTAACAAATCCATGCTATCAGATTCACATGAGAAAGTGACCGCATCTAGCGATGCCTCACAACATGCGATCGACATGGTCAATTCAGAAAAAGGAATTTGGAATTGGTCAGCTAATCGTTGTACAGTTCAAGGTACTGTCCACTCTATTACTTTTTTAACCGTTCTGTATATGGTCCATCTACAGACAGTGGAAATGTAGAAGATGGCATGGACAGTGGAGCAGATAGCTCAGCATTTGGGGCAGAATCACCACCCTCTGTACACCAATCCTCTTCTTCGTCTGCTAAAGCCCCTGATGTGGACGTGCACAGGCTGATCAAGGTATACCAATTGCTTTTGAGCTTCTGAAAGTTTTTTTTATCGAAAAGCAACTAATAACTAGGGGGCTTTTTTTGTAGAGATTATCTAACCGTTTCCCCTGCTGGACCAGGTCAAAAAGTGCCTTTAGATGCCTTTTTTTTGATCAAGAGTATTTTTCGAATTCATCTCGCAGATAAGTCTATGTGCGCATCTATAACTCTCAAGCTCCGGGCTTGAAGGCTTGGAGTTGAGATACGCACACAAACATACCTGACACATAAATTTGAGAATAGCACTTGAGAATAGCTCTAGATTCATGAAAATAGCATTCATGCCAGAGCTTCTTTATGCGGTAGAGCCCAGTTGACAAAGCCATGTTCGAGATCTTTTCTTTTTCTGAGTGGGCTCTCCTTACAAAGTGGTTCCTTGATTGGCTCCCCACCCAACTCGCCTCAGGTCCAACTCGTCTCGCACAAGTCATTCCAAATCCCAAAGTATTTGTTAGCCATACAGCACTAAACTTAGGAGAAAAAAGATATACAACAGGATATTTTAGAAGAGCTGAAAGATAATTCCCTCATTCCGTTTTAGGCCATACGCTAAATTACTATTTGCAGGCGATCGAAGAAGAGAAATTAGAGGTGCCAGACGCTGGAGCCAAGATGAAAATACTTAAATGGTTGTCTTTCTCATCAGAAGTTGCTCCAATGGGCACAGTAAGTCATAAAACGTGTTTTCTTGCATCTTCTTCCAAATTCACTTTTTTTTTCTAAATCTGTCTTCACCACTTTTACCACGCTTTTACCACTTGTTCATTCTTCTTTTTTCCTAGCTTTAACTCATCATAAAGCGTTGACAATAGAAAAAAAAAACAATTATTGCCACACCAATATGCTCATTTAAATCGGTGCTCTGGCGACTTCAGCCAGGAAATTAACTAACCAACCAAGCCCATTGGTATCCCTCACCCAAATTCTTTTGCTGCCTTTCCTAACAGCCGTCTCCAGGCTGTCAAATAGCAATAGCGGCAGTGAGTCCAGCAGCAGCAGCAACCATCTTGTGCTCCCAAGAATTATGGGTTTTCCCCTCCGCCTGTTTATTGATTGATTCAGAGGCATTAATTTCCTGTTGTTCCCATCAGTTGTTTCTCCGGCTGGAATGTGGGTGCTGTGAATGAAAAGCCTCTTTCACTGTTATTGCCAGCTATTACTGGAATTTGCCATTTACCGCCGCTGCCAAAATTCGCCGCAAATCAGACCCCTCCTACCTGCGCCGCCATGGCCAGATGGCTGGAGGGCATGGAGCTGTGAGTGCCAGAGGCACTCCTGGTGGTGCAGGCGGCAATGCTGAATTGGCTAGAGGGGTGGCTAGGTCGGTCACTTCGGTCGACTCAATGGCAGCCATGTTGATGAATGGCAGCAACTTGGGAGTGAGGAACAAAAGCCAGGCGAGCAGTGCAAGCAGTAGCATTGGAGGTGTCTTCAGAAAGGATAGCCAAGGAAATGGGTTGAGGTGAGTAATATTTTTGAGTATTTTAATTCAAACTACCAAAAATTTGATCAAAACCTCAACAAACGGCTAAGGTATGGAACAGGTACCCCAGTCAACACTATAACAGCACCCAGTCTGTTCTAGAGTCAACTGAGGTGGCTATTTTTCCTTTCTATAGGCACAAAGAGCTCAGAAATCCGAATCTAAATACACAATTTGGGTTCTGTTCTAAAATTGACTGGGGTGGCTGTTGCAGAGTTCCTTCTAAGAAATCTCCTTCTGTTGTAGCGCAAAACCGAATGCGCAAGTGTTCACATGCCTTTTATTTGAGCAACCCAGTGACAGAGTAGGCGTTTGCGTAGTAAATTGGTAGAAGAGTTGCTATCCTAGCGCTGTTTTACATAATGCCACTAATTTGAAGGGCCGTCTCCATTTCATTTCCTTTACTGGACTAGGGCAAAAAATGCCTCTAGATGCATTTTTTGATCACGAGTATTGCTCGAATTTATCTCGCATGTAAGTCTGTGCGCACATCTCTAACTCTCAAGTTCCCTTACGAGGGCTCGGGGACTTGGAGTTGAGATACGCACACAAACATGCCTGAGACATAAATCACTCGAGAACAAGCTGTGGATGCATGAAAATAGCATGCATGTCAGAGCTTCTTTAGGCGGTAGGTCCCTGCAAGGGTAACTATGTTCAAGATCTTCGATTTTCCTACAGAGTGACCCCTTACTTGTCCCTTCGCCTGCCTTATCCCTTTAAAATACGGTGGAGTAGCCCTTTTATATAGTGGTTCGTAGACAGACTTTTTGAAAAAGCATTGCTGTGAATTAAATATTCTCGATATCAAAGGCAGTACTGCAATTCTTCCACCCAGAAAATTTAATTTTATAAATCAAGCCAGAGGCAGAAGAGGCATAATAAAGAAGATAGCGGCTAACCGACTGGAAATGGACAGTTGTCCACCAGCACCGGCCTTTTGATTGAGAAGTGTTTGGTGAAAAAGAGATATTGGATCCCTTTGATTATTCCTTCCAGCAAAAATTCCTCAAATTCCTCGACTGAATACTTATTAGCCGGCGTTCAACCGCTGGACTTGGAGCTAAAAATAGTGGAATCAAAAACATTCCAACCAAATAAAATGACGATTCCAAAAAGAGGCAAAAAGGCTGCTCTAGTAAACAAGCCATTTATATCTGTTAAACTAATTGGGGAACCCATCAAAATCAACTTATTGTCTATAAATTAACGCATCGGCGAATTAGACACACCTGTTTTCGGAAACCCAGGAGTTGACGTTCACTCTGGGCTTGACCTCTTTGGTCACCTAATTCATTGCCTAACAGTCATTTTTTAGATCCGGTTCCACAATCACCTCCAATTCCTACTCCTCTCGCCCCATTCTTCCTTACATTACACAGTACTCGGACTCTGGTTTCAGCAGCTTCTCTTCCTGTTCCTATTTACCACCTCCTCCACCCTACCGAAGCAAATCCAACAATAATAGCGGGAATGAAGCACCTACCCCTGAGTCAACCACCCATCAACAAGAGGACACTACCGTTTCCAATCTGCTCTCTTCCATGGTTGACCAAATAAAGCAGGAGGATGCTTTCAATTCCTCCAATCCTATTCCGACACTGAATTTGCAAAAAGAGAATTCTCAAAACCATCGGATTCACCGTAGTTTAAGTGACTCCAAGTCATATTCTGGCCAACATCTCCAGCCTGAAGAGGAGCCAAATTCTAGACAAAAGACTCAAAAAGCCTTTTTGAGTCTGAGAAGAGGTGGTAGCAGAAGAAAAAAAAGGCAGGAGGTGAGAAGTGCCAGTGGAAGTATTGCTTTAGGAGAGCCGGTCCAAACTACAGCTGCTCCCTCAACCATTACTTCGACCATTCAATGGCAGTTGGGCAGTAGATTGCACCACACCCGACTGGGTGGTAGTTGTTCAGAAGCTTATTCCGGACCTAAAACAATGCTGCCAGCTGCTGGCAACAGGTATTCAGCAGCCAGCAGCTACACAACCACTACCAATAATTCGATGATGAGCCTGGTTAGTGAGGATTGGTTTGTGAGGTCTTCTTGTGTTCCGTCTTTGAAGTTTAGCCGAAGCTCTAATAGATTTTTTACTAAATACTAACTATGCTGTATATCAAACCATGAGGATAAGGCCTGCTTCAACAGCACTTTCTAATTTATGCTTGAAAGTGACACAGTCGATTCCAGTCTTTTCATAATTGACATGACATCTGACACTGACACTGACTAACTGACATCACACTGACATTGACACTGACACTGACATTTGGTGTCAGTGTCAGTGTCAAGCTGACGTCAGTGTCAGATGTCATGTCAATTATGAAAACACTGGTCGATTCCCAATCCTCTCATCAAAACAAGGGTAGCCCTTGACAGAATCCATTAATAAGCCCTAGGCTTCAGTTAGGTAGGTTAACCGAGAGCCGGCGTACAGCTCATACTTAGGCTCTTATTGCAACAACTCAAAACTTTGTTACCTACCTTGACTTTACCTTACCAGGCTTTTAAGAAAATTTAGGGTCCGCAAAAGTGACTAACCTTATTTCTTCAACATGCTAGACCCAGAAGGAGGAACACCTGGCATAAAGTCGGTCCTGACCAAGTTAACAGATAAACAAGCATTTGTATGTGTTGGATCATTATTTGAGACCAACTTAAGTGCCATTTGTGTGGCGGTGTGACTATGTTTGTATAAGTATTCGCATCTCAGCTAATGTATGGTTTTTTTCCACCTTGTCTTTGTGCAACCCACTAGACAACCTTCTCCCCCCCCCACCCCCATCTCTTCCAACCATTAGCTTTCTCTTATTGTTTTGGCAGGCGATATAGATGAGGCCAAACAAACAGGAATGCTTCTCCAAAAATGGATTTGTTTGAGCCAGCCAAAGGGGACAGAATAAGGATATATGGATGTCTCCCACCGGCCATTCCTGGCACAACAAAATTAGGAGGGATTGGAGTTGGATATAATCCGTTTATTCTCTTTCCTCCACCCTTTTTTCCCTTCAATACATGAGTTCCTGCTGCAGGTTTCCCTGTCAAATCGATCATAGTCCAAGAGAATAAAAAAAAAACAAAGACTAATTTTCTTGCTCAAGACTCACAGCTCTACAAATTGCCTGTGATTTATCTGCAAGAATACTTCGGCACTTTTTGCTCAAACAAGTGGCTACAAAAAGGCTAAGGAAACTCTTCCAACATAGTTTGTTTGTGAAATTGATTAGGCCCTTTCTATCTCATTTAATTATGGATCCGACAATCTAATAACCTCTTAGTTGCTTGATTTTACTTATTTTTCATAGCCTACCACAAAAAGGCTGGCGGCTGACCTCAATTTTCTACTTTCTTGACAAATGCCAGACTTGAAAGTTTGGTTGTTCTTTTGATCTAACTTTTTGGTCAGAAAAAGAAGGTTTGGTAACACCAAATAGGTACTAATGTAGGTATTTTGAAGACGACATTTTAAGCTTGGATCGCAAGCAATCTGTTTAGATTAGGTCCAGAGTCTCAGTTGAATACTTGTTACAAAAATGACAAGCTGTTTGTTTAGTTTAATTTGGTTGCTGCATGGATAGATACCTACACTTGTGAGGGTTTCTTGCAAGACAAACCAAAACAGGGGGGAAAAAAGTCGAACACCATGGACAACTGTCCTAATGACCGACTGTTCTATGTCCATCCTGGTGTATTGGCGCCAGGTTATGTCATTGTTCGAGTATTCCTACACCAGGATAGACATATGACAGCTGGCCATGCTTTTTTAAATTTATTTTATTGGTCCGTCATGGCCAACTGTCTATGGCTACCTGACCACTTTGAAAACCACCGCCAACTGTGGTTTTAGCCACTAGGAAGACACAGTCGAAATGGACTTTTGATACAAAAAATTTCGGTTGTATGGAGTAATTCCAGGGCTAATAAGGCTAATCCTGGAAATAAAGCCTAGAAAACCTAGCGTTAGCTTAAAAACTTGGTCTTTGTTGGCTGATTGCGAAAGTTTTACTAGAAAACTACAGTTGACTACTAGGAACTGTCAGCAACCATCCATCTACATCTCCATTCCAGACTATTTAAGCGGTCATTATGCTAGAAGAAATTAGGAAGACTTGGGACACATATTCTCTTTGTTTCTTTTTGCATGGGCTTAAAACAACGGAGGATATTTTATGCACATTTCTCTCTAATTACTCCCTCTATTGGGCCAAGAATGAGAGGGCCAAACTGGGAGCTGAAGACAATCCCATTGAACAAATTTCTTTTTCTCCCCTATCTATTTTTTTTTTGGTTTTCCTTTTTGTTTCGTGCAAGAGTTTAGCTGTTCTGAGATGAGTGAATGGCGGATATTTTCCAAAACAATGTCACAATATTTTTATTAGATTCTTGAAGCTAGTCTTCTCTAAAACCACAACATCTAAAACGTCTTTATACGTTAGCTGAGAAACCGAGAAATAATATTTTAGTGAAAACCATAAGCTTTTCGCACTTATTTTTTATGTCTTTCTGCTTATGTAAGTCATGCACAACGGGTTGACTAGGCTCTATTAAGGAATTGGTTGATTTTTTTTGCCTTGGTCCTCCCTGTTCTTTTAGACCCTTCTAAGCATTAGGCTTGGATTGGCCAATATAGGTTAGCCGAGACTTAGACTATAGAACCTATTTCACCTATGTTCAGTGGTTCACGGCTAACCTAGACTGGCCTACTCTAAGCCTAAGGCTAAGTGTAAGTGGGGTTGCTTACTCTGGTCTTCCAAGGCAAAATATAAAGGCTTTTTGACTTCCTAAAAACCGACTTCTGTGAAGAGAAAGTGCGGAAAATAGTCTTTTTATCGTAATTTGTGTATCAGCAATGCTTAGAAGGGTCAACAACAACAGGAGGACCAAGGCAAAAAAAAGCAACCAATTCTTTAATAGCGCCGTTGACTCTTTACTCTTTCTTACTAACACTTACATTCTATTTTTACAGATTTTTTTTCTAAAATATACTCAAAAAGTTATTTTCGCAGAGTCCCTCTCCGTCGATGATATCTACAATCAGCTGTCCGGAATACCCTGAACTGCAAGAAAAACTGCATAAATTGGCTGTGGCTAGAGACACCCTCTCTATGCAGGTAATCCTATTTTGCATCGGAAGTTAACAATATGTTAAGCATTTTACTTCAGGTGACGGTACTCAACGATCAAGTAGGTGTACAAAAGGAGAAAATACGGGATCTAGAAGCACTTTTGGAGAGCAAGCGCAACACTTACCCCTATGAAATGTTGTCTGAGGTGAAGCTTATGTAAAAGTAAAGTTTGGTGGAATATCAATGTTTCATGCGGTGATTTGAATACCCGCTGGACAACCAATGCGATCATTGCCAATGCGATTACTTTCAAAGACTTCATGCGACAAATTAGCCCTGTGCGACAAGTGGGTGCGTTTTTTTTGCCTTGGTTTCCTTGTTTTGTCGTTTCTAGCGTATTAGAAATGCTTAGAATGGTCTAAAAGAGGATGGACCAAGGCAAAAAAAAGCGCCCACTTGTCGCATAGGGTTGACAATGCAAACCTGCAGTTTTTTTAGCAGTCAATCATGGCACATGAGAGCAATAAGTCGCACCTGATGAACGAGATCTGTGACCTCAAAAACAAGTTCTCGCACTTAGAAAAGGAGAAATCAGATGCTGAACGAAGATTGACCCTTTCACATGTGAGTAATTCAGCGTGCAACAACAGAATTAATCGATTGGGGGCGTATAATGCAGTAGTGTCGCTTTTTTTGCTTTTAACTCCTACAACTGACTTTAACGAACTAATTGGGGATTGGACATAATAGATGCATGGATAAAACACAGCTTAGGACAGAATATAGACAAACACAATATTTGATTATTTTATTGCCTGGTAATGAGACAAAATTCTATCAAGCCATGCTTCCGGGTGGTTAATCTTCCTTTCACCTGGTTTACCTATTTCCAGATGGTTTGAGTGCCCTTCAGCTACTTTATGCTTAAAGAGTATCCTATTCCAAAGAGGGCCTTTTTTATCTATTGCCCTAGAAGTCTGCTCAATGTCTTCAATCTCGGAGCAGCCGAATACCCGATTAGGGTTTCTTACAGCAAATATTACCCACACCAATACCAACCACACACATTTTTGGGCATACAACTAAGCTTTAGGCTTTAGGGTAGACCAGCATAGGTTAGCCGTGAACTAGCGTATACCTTGCTCCATATAGGTCAAGTGATTTACAAGGTGTGTCACGCCAATATTTGTACATAGCATGGAGAAGATTCGCGGAATCAAGGCCCAACTTCAAGGCACAACTTCTGGGTTGATTAGGTATGGATGAGTTGGCTGTGTCCGGATTAACATAGTGCCAATTCCAATTGCGAGCAAAATTATTTCACGGACCGTGTGCCCCACGCAGCTGTTTCCTTTAAAGACCAATTTGGTGGTCTTTATTTCAAAATATATGCTATATGATGGTTTTCAGAACGAGATTGAAAGACTGAGTCAGTCTATGCACAACATGCAAATGACTGCTGCTCAACACAATCCTTCCACCTTCTCTACACCTGTGAATGCGGGGCCCCCACCTCCTCGAATGAATACTCCCAATAATGGCAACAGTTCAAGTAATTTTTGTTTATATTGCATAGTCTTTAATTTGTTTAAAGACTTGTCCACTTTTCTAGACATGGAAACTGAAAAATTGCGAGAGACTGTGCATAAACTCATTGTAGACAATGCCCAGAAGGTAATTTTGTGTAAACAAACTATCTTTTATCATTTGTTGCTTGTAGAATATGGAGATTAGCTCACTCCGAAATGCATTGGATGAGCAGTCTAGAGCGGTGCGCGACTTTGAAAGCTTCACTTCTACCGGCTATGAGAGTAACTCGCAAAGATCATCAGTCGGAGGAGGACCCACTCAATTACTAAACGTAGTACAACCACCCAGCATGGATATCAATGCTCAGCTGAGGAAACTTCTGATTGTGAGTTTAGACTATTCCGCTATTTCATATGCGAAGAGATCATGGAAGTCTTATGCACATGTTGAGACGGAGTTTTTTTCACCCACCACTATTTTGCACCCACCACTATTTTGTCTCTTGACTCACCTGTGGAAGATTGAATTTTGTAGACATTTTTGGCACTACTATATTATACCCCACCCCTCTCCAACGTTCTTTAAAGGAATTAAGGACTCTATAGGGAGGGGAAGGGACATTTAAGGGGCCAGGGAAAAGAAAAGATCTTGTACATAGTTTGTCTTGTAAGGACCTACTGCATTAAGAAGCTCTGGCATGCATGCTATTTTTATGCATCCAGAGCTTGTTCTTCAGTAATTTATGTCTCAGGCATGTTTGTGTGCTTATCTCAACTCCAAGCCCCCAAGCACTCGTCACCCCCCGTAAGAGAGGCTTGTGAGGAGGGAGATGTTTTTGATGGAGTGCATTCCCAAACCTTATCTAAGGTCTAAAAATATATTTTTTTTTCAGGAGGACATGAAAGAAAACATTGCACATTCGTCCTCCTACCCCACCAGTCTGTGCAACAGTGTGTCCTCCCATCAACTACCATCTCATCAAACACCTCCAGAGCTCAACAATCCTTATTTGGTGGGGACCGGAAGAGGGTATTATGGGATTGGCATGCAACCATCCAACTCTTACACCTCTGCCCTCTCTTCCGCTGCCAGTTTTCCACCCGTCTGGAACAATGGAGCAACTACAGCAAGATGGTATCCATCTAATTTTTACAACACCAACCAACCTCTTTTTGTCTCTGGTCCACCTAAAATGATGTCTGCTCTGCCTCCAGCCTTTAATATGGCTAATGTGTCTAGGTTAGTGGTATTATACTCTATTTGACCCTGTAGAAAACTTGCTTTAGTGAACATCATTGTTTTTTGTGCATATAGTTTACCGTTTTGTGTGTGCCTTTGTCTATAAGGAACACCACCCAAACCATAAAAAAGTACCCAAACCACTGTAAATGCCAAAAACTACCCAAAAATCAGGAATTTCTCGAACCAACCGGAATGCGTCCAAATCATCGGTAAAGCTTCCAGACCATTATGAAAGGCCTGAAACTATCTAGAGGGTAGGTAAACCAGTTGGACCAGTAAAACCACAGTAAATTCAGCCATAGCCAATTCAATCACACGAATCCATCATTTTGGAGTACGAAACTTGTGGGAAACTTGCACTATGATTGCAGGTCTAAGAAAATTAAGATTTAGATAAAAAAAAAGCTTATGCGAAATGCTTTAAAGTATCCCTTAGAGACATTTGACAAGATCAAAATCTCATTTATGCGAATACGAAAATAAAATATTGAGCAAATAAGACCCAGGTAATTGGTGGTTATAATGGAGTAGTACCTATTATTTATTAATTTGCAGCTATCGCTCGCCCTCATCTCCAGCCGCTCGACAACTTGCTGCGGAGCTTGACGAGTTAAGACGTGTGGAAGGCAATTTCCTAGCCCCTCACCAGCAACAACAGCCTCTTTACGGTAGCAGTAGTCTTCCGAGAACCCATACCAAGGTCAGTACTACTCAAATCGCTGATAAAGATTTGCTAGTATAGTTATTACAACTCTTTACAGTCCAATTCCACAGCTAGCATACCCAGGCAAAAGCATTGTGCAGGAGGAAACGGAGTAGCCACAACTAGTGGAGGTGAGTTGTTGTCCAATAGTAGCAGCAACAGCAGCACGGAGAGCAGTAGGTTGGGGGCGCGCAATAGTGAAATTAGCAGCAAAAATGCGCCGGTATCCACTCCAACAAATTTACGGACATGGATTCAGTCTCATTTGCTAAGAGGAGATGAGAAAAACAGCAGAGGCAGGAAAACTTCCATGTCTAGAGTCAAAAACCAGAGAAGCACCTCAGCCCCCAATCTAGGTCCCAAAGCCATGAACAAACTGATGAGTGAGGAGTACACAGCCAAAGAGCACAAACAGTCTACTACCACCCAGTGTGAGATTGATTTTGGTGGTATTGTGTGTGATCCACTAACCCTGCTTTTTACTGCTCATTAACCTTGTGGTGTCGACTGGCGTTTGTAGCTAACAAAAAGCTTAAAATTTAGACCCTCGCTAACAAAATTACCACTAACACAGGGTAATTAGTTAATTAGTTAACTCAGTGACAACTATTGTATCCAAGTATGCTTTCTTGCTTGTGGCGAATTAAACAAAGTTAACGGTGGAGGTAGATTATGATTAGGTTCTTATCCATACAAGCCTTTAGCTAATCACGCGCATCCACAACCAGCTTTATTTGGGTGGCGGGATACTTTTCTCTAGCTGCCTATTTTTTAATTTTTTTAAAATTTTAGTGGAAAGTGATGACGAGTTGGCCCGTGGGAGACAGTCCTCTGCCACCACAACCAATGGAAAATTTAAGAGGGGGAGAGCAAGATCCACTTTAAGAACTTTCCTTGGTAAATTGGCTAGAAGTAGTTCGCAGGAAATCAGAAATGTGCCAAATGGACAGAGAAACAGTGGAATTAGGTGAGTGAAGCTGTTCGCTTTTTTTTTATATGATATGATCTTATGTCGGCATTTGTAGGACTACTGTTTCCACACGACTCCATTCAATCGGCAGCCCAGTGTGTGGACCTATTTGCATCCGACCACCTGTGCAACACTTTGTCGAATGGAACCGTGAGCAGGTATGCGAGTGGATGGCTGAAGCCGGATTCAATCAGGTAACTCGTAGTGATTTTTGAGACTTTCCAATCAATCAGTTTTTTGTTCAACCATTGTGGACTGTGTTTTTGACCTATGTTCTGCTGGTTTCTTCTGGGCATTTTATATACCAAAATGTAGCTTAGAATATAGGCTACATTTTGGTGTATAATACGCCCAGAAGAAACCAGCAGAACATAGGTCAAAAACACAATGCCACAAACACATCTTTTGGAAAAAAAAAACCGCGGATAATTATGCACCAACCCAATAGGTACATTGACCATATAAGAAGCATTCTTTGACCATTTTTAAAGGGATGAAGTGCTCTATGGGGGAGGGGGAGAAACAAATAAGGGGCGACTTTGTAAAAAAGCTTATTCGACCATTTAGGGAAAACGTTTCATTTTTAGTCTAGCACATAATCCAGTAGAGTCGAATATTTTTTGTGACCCATTTATTAGTTATCTCTTCATTTCACTTCAACCAATGAGGTTTTTGCAAAAATTTTTTTTCCTCCGGTCCTACCATCTCATCTATTGCCCTATTTTAGTATCTGCCTGAAGTGGAGAGATTTGTGAGAAGTGGACGACATTTATTGAACATGAGCAATCAGGAATTTGAAAAGGTAGAATCTAACTAAAAAAGTTTTATCCCTCAAAAAATAGTATGCATAGACGTTTGGCTTACATAGCCACTTCTTCACATCTATTAACTATGAAAAAATTTAGGAAATTTTGATTAAAAACCAGCTGCACAGAAAGCGATTGCGTTGTCTACTCAACTGTATTGAAAGGAACACAGGGAATGTGGTAGAGCCGGCTGACAGGATGGACATACACCAGGTAATCACTTTTTCGTCAGAAGTTTGGAATCCCAAACAGAGTGTTTGGTGTCATTTGAAAGATCTTTTTCTCCTCTTTTAATTGATATATTATCTAACTCTCATATGCTCTCATACATATGCGGATGCGATCACCGTCGACACTCATTGGACTAGGGGCGACGGAGGATGGCCTCCGAACTCAGCTGATCTTACAATGATGGACAAGGTTATACACCACTTTGTAGAGGAGAAAAGGGACTTTCAAATGACACCAAACACTCTGTTTGATAGAGCACATATCATAATTAGAAATCAGATTATAAAAATGGTTGAGAACTTTTGCCTCACCCGGTAAGATATCCTAAAAATTGCTCAAACAGGAAATAAGCTTTCTTTAGGTTTCCAATCTTTGGCCACTATTTTTAACTATTATGAGCTTTAGATAATGTTGTGGCTGGACGATATTGGTTTGCCTCAGTACAGGGATGTGTTCGCAGAAAATCTGATTGACGGCCAAATGTTGTTGTGTTTGACGGCTCAAGATCTTGTGGAGATGAAGATAGTTTCGGCCATGAACCATGCAACCATTGCTAGAGGTCTTCAATTCCTGAAATCAGTTGACTTTTGCGCCTATCGTCTGGAGAAAAGGTTTGATCCGGTGAGCTTTACAGCCTTTACCTTATATTCTCTATTAATGCTAATAGATATTTACTATAAAATGAAATTAAACATTTCTAAAAGTAGCTTCCATAGTGACGCTGACTTAAAAAAGCCATTTTTCGCACTTTCTCTTCACAGAAGTCGGTTTTTAGGAAGTCAAAAAGCCTTTATATTTTGCCTTGGAAGACCAGAGTAAGCAACCCCACTTACACTTAGCCTTAGGCTTAGAGCAGGCCAGTCTAGGTTAGCCGTGAACCACTGAACATAGGTGAAATAGGTTCTATAGTCTAAGTCTCGGCTAACCCATGCTGACCTACCCTAAACCTAAGGCTTAGTCGTATGCCTAGGTGTAGTTTCTGGGATCTAAGCCTAAGCCAAGGTAATATGGGGAAAATTACGACTTCTCAAAAACCGACTTTCTATGACGAGAAAGTGTGGTAAATATTTTTCTTTATCGTTGGTCTAGTCGCATTCTAAAGGTCATGTCTATCATGTCATTATGAAGCAATAAATATCACATTAAATACAGTTTTATTCCATATTACCTCTTTTTATATTCTAGGAATTGATGAAACGGTGTCCTATACCCAACGAAGTGGAAAGATGGGCCCACAGTTGTGTGGTGCACTGGCTGAAGAGCATTGATTTGTCGGAATTCACACCAAATCTCATGTTTTCTGGTCTTCATGGAGCTTTGATGGTTCGTCAAAAACTATTTTTAATCTTATCTATTCTCATTCTCAATCAATTCAGATTCACGAGCCAACATTTAGTGCAGAGTCTCTTGCTGAATTGCTTCAAATTCCACCTCATAAAACGCTGCTCAGAAGGCATTTGACCAGCCATTACAACACCTGCCTCGGACAAGAAATCATCAGCAGGAAGAGGGACGTGTTATCTCAGCCTTTTGTCAACTACCTTTCGCCTACTTTGAAAATACGAGTCGGTTTAATTCTTTATCAAGCATGTTTAACTTTTAATTACAATTAATACTCTTTTAGCTAGTCCGCAAAGGTTTCTCCTTGTCTAGAAAAAAGAGTAAACAAGATGTATTTGTTGATCCAGATGTGCTAGTTTGTCCTTCATCTTCTAACCTTGTTCAAGATAAAGTAGGCAGACTTATTGGCGTTATTACTTTTATTCCTATTAAAGCGTTATTAATAGAGCGATTAATAGAGAGGATACGGCATCTTTTTAACCTGATCAAATATTGATCAGGTTTTTATTGATCCGAGTGACCATCTAGAATTTCATAAAAAGGAGCAAAATTATTTAGATGTCATTTGGTGTCATTTGAAAGTTCCTTCTCTCCTTTACAAAGTGGTATATAGCCTTATCCAAACGATATCAATAACAACTATTCAGAATGACCACCATTAGATGCAATGCATTTTCTATACTTTTCTGAAAAGTTGTCGATTGCTCTTTGAATCATACGGAGCAAAAAGCGACTCCATTCTCTCTGCAACGAATTCTTCAGCTCTGAGATTGTTCTGTGAGGCTTTGAGCATGCATTTTTTTAAGTTTCGGCCGCACACAATAATCCATCACCGTAAGATCAGCTGAGTTCGGAGGCCATTCTCCGTCGCCCCTAGTCCAATGAGTGTTGACGGTGATCGCATCCGCATATGTATGAGAGCATGTGAGAGTTAGATCACATATCAATTAAAAGAGGAAAAAGGCTTTTAAATGACACCAAACACTCTGTTTGATAAAGCACATATCATAATTAGAAACCAGATTTTACATGTGATGGGAAACTTTTTCCTCAGCCGGTATATGCATTTCTCAAAAATCCTGTTCGGATTCATTTCGTGGGTAAGTGGGATACTAGACTTTACAAACTTTTTGCATAGCGGGGGTGGGGTAAATGTGAAGCTGGCAGGGTGTTATATGACAATTTCCAAAAGTGTTTCATTTTAGATGAATGAAAGTGTTGCTGACTCATCAGAGATGACAGACATATAATGGGCAATTTTGCACGGACATTGCAGAGCAGAAATCCCTATCAATATAAATGGTAAAAGCATATTATTTATTGCTACTTGCTCATCCTCTTCATAATAGCAGTGCATTTGTGTTCTTAAATGATGTGTACGTTTTATTATCCAAAGGCATTTGAAACAATAATTTTGTGGGTGCAAGATCAAATAGTTTATCACCATTACTTGCCTTGATTTCCCGCCCAATTTTTTTGCTCTCTGCTGGTCCTAAATTAGCAATGTATTGCGAAATTGTTCTTTTTTGTCTTTGTTTTGTTGATGCAATTAAATACAAGAGAGTTGTCTTTCATGCGGCCTTGCTGTTCTTTTTTTGAAACTAATCTTATAGAATTTATTTTGCGTTTTGCTTGTATAACTTAATTCCTCCACCCAACTTGTTTTTGTTGGGCACAAATTAATACCTGTAAAAATAATGAGATTGAAAATAAATTAAGTTAATCAATTAAAAAGACTTGTGTTGTTTTATGGGCCCTGAACATACCAAGATACCGTATTTACTCTAAAATACCGTATTTACTCTATTAAGCGAGCATGCTCGCTTAATACAAAACTTCGTGGGCACCCGTCAATTTTTGGGGTTCGATGACTAAAACTCAAAAAAATGCTGCCTTCAACCAACTTTTTGAGTTTTATTTGAGAGATATTTTCCACAGCTTCTAGAAAATACTATTAACTTCTGGACCCGTATTCAAAACACGATAATTACCCGATAAAAAATAATTACCCGGGTAAAAAAAAATACCGGGGGCTTGTTTAATTACCCCCTATTCAAAACAAAGGGTAATTTTTGGAATTACCGGGTAATTTTATAATTTGGTAATTTTTTTCACTTTTTCGTATTCAATATCTTTTGCAAATTTACCCAGCAATTATTTGCCTTTTTTTACCCGGTAATTTTCGTATTCAAAATTAATGCATTTACCCGGCTAAAAGGGTAAATAAAATTATCCGCCGGGTAATTTTCACGTTAAAAAAATTTAATTGCTAGGGGGCATGTAAATTTTATTTACCCTCGACCTTCCGAGCCATTTTTTCCCACTTTTTATCTCTCCGGCCTACTTTTTTGTATTGATGTT
>BBSZ01000054.1:0-12920 GCA_000981365.1 Subanguina moxae | reverse complement strand
TACCTTTTTCTCCTGCTTTTTTCAGCAACATTGAGTCAACTGATACTGCATTAGAAAGAACAGATCCAGGGCTACACACTGGAAAAAATGTATAAAAACTTGTCACAAAACAGCCGAGATAATCAAATTCAAGCTATTTGATGGGATAAATGACTAATTTGAGGGAGGATTTCTACTTGAGCCTTTATCTAATCTAGTTAAGTAGTTTAGTCTACCTTTTTCCTGCAAAAAACGCATTTAAAAAGAACAATTTTGTGCTCATTTTGTCTCACAGTTCAAAATCCAATTTTTCGCTCTGTTGTGAAATCATTTTGTGAATGACTTTGTGATGGACGTAAGAAATTCTGAACCTATTTCTACTTCTTCAGGAGATATGGACTCTGATAACAACGCTCAGCCATCGACATCTGCTACGACAGGTTTGTTTCTTTGTTTAGGAGATTGTCAAATTTTTACCTAGGGTTGGAAATACAAACAAAGAAAGTTACTGATTAAAAGAGAAGACAACTCTTGGACGATGCACAGCTATATATATTTTTTGTTGAAGGGCCACTTGGATCATTCTCGTCAAAGATATTGATCAATCGCAGAAGGCAGGAAGGAAATCCTTTGCTTAAGTATATCAGAAATGTCCCCTACGAATGGTCAGCGGATCTCAGAGCAGATTTTGAGTGTGCGAAAAATTGCGGAGTTCTTTATTTGAGTTTGAAGTATCACAAACTGCATCCCGGCTATATTGAGACGAGATTTGCCGATGGAAATTCTTACTACATTAAGGTGAATGAGCTTTGGTTTGCATCAAGTCAAAAATTCATTAATTTTTTTAATTCCAGGTGCTTTTGGTGCTTGTTAACGTCGAAGACCCTTCTTTTGTGCTTCGAGATTTGAGTAAGAAATATTTTTAGTAATACTGAAACGGATTAAGCTTTATATTTTAGACATGTTTTGTTATCGTGCTGGTTGGACACTTCTACTGAGCTATTCTGTCGAGGAAGCTGCCGAATATTTGGAAAATCTCAAGCTCTCAGAGAAGCGCAGTCCGGAGACGGTGATCAGCAATTATCAGAACTACAAGCAACAGAAGCAGCAAGGTAACAACCGTCCTCCTGCAGACAAAGATAAGAATCGACAGGTATCGTGTTTTAAACGCATTAATTTTTGTATTCTACAGTGTTTCTTTAGTCATACGATCAAGCAATAAAGTTCTTGTGCTCAATTAGAAGTGTTTCGCAGACCGACGCAAAACGCCTTTTGGGGACTTTTGGAAGCATTTTATCAATTGCTAGGGCCAGCCAAGAACATCTTGAATTTTGCCCAGGACTTGGACCTATCAAGGCACAAAACGTTTATGCATTCTTCAGAGCACCTTTTATGGTTCCGTCTTAATTTTTTTATCCGAAAGCCTGCTTGTTTTAAAAAAGTTTACACCTTTTGTCTGTAGTGGTTATTTCCCTGTTTTTACTGTGTGTTCTGCAAATGAAATTAGCGAGAATTTGAAGATGTTTAGAAAATGTCTGACGTTCCAGAAAATGCAAACGAGAGTTGTCCTGGAACGGGCAGCCAGAATGCAGGCAAGGATTATCACCAGGATTGTATTTTTTTAAACAAAAATACTTTCTAGGAAAGACTTCGGCCTGTGCCGGTTGTCCCAACCAGCGTGCTTGTACTACGGGGGAAAAGGTTATTGATCCGGATGTTGAAAAAATCCATGATCGGCTCAAGGATGTCAAACACAAGGTTGGTTTTTACTAGTTTCTGACTTCCTTGTTATCATTATCCTTTTTTTCTTTAGATTCTCATTCTTAGCGGCAAAGGAGGCGTTGGGAAGTCAACTTTGACGACCAATTTGGCTTTTGCTCTGGCCGAAAGTCAGTCTCATCAAATCGGCGTACTTGATATCGACATCTGCGGCCCGTCTCAAGCGAGAATGTTTGGCGTAGAAGGCGAGAGCGTGCATGATAGTGCTGAAGGTATTTTTCAGAAATCTTTCTGAAGTCATTTTAACTCCTTTGTCGTTTTATGTTGGTCCCCAATATATGTGCGCGACAATTTGGCTGTTATGAGCATAGCTTTTCTCCTGGAGTCTCGGAATGAGGCTGTTATTTGGCGGGGCCCGAGAAAAAATGCGCTGATTAAACAATTTCTTCGAGATGTTGATTGGAACGCGATAGACTTTTGTATGTTGCTGGTCTTTTTAATTAACTGCCCATTCATTTGGTCATTTACAGTACTTATTGACACACCACCAGGAACGTCTGACGAACACATTTCTGTGGTTCAGCTTCTCTTACAAGCCAGTAAGCATCATTTCGTCTTTAATGGAAGAGGTACGTTTTTTAGGCTGTTTAAGTGGTGCCATTATTGTGACTACTCCTCAAGAAGTATCTTTACTGGATGTTAGGAAAGAGGTGCTATTAGATATATTTGGACTTTATTGCCTTACTTAAACTTTCAGATCAATTTCTGCCAGAAGACAAAAGTTCCCATCCTTGGTGTGGTAGAGAACATGTCTGCCTTCGTTTGTCCGTGTTGCTCCTCTTCTTCTCAACTCTTTCCTTCCACAACTGGTGGAGCTGAAGGCATGTGCAAAGAACTTGGGCTAGATTTATTGGCTCAACTTCCACACGATCCAAATTTGGCTGCTAGTGGTGACCAGGGAGAAGAATATTTCGAAAAATTCAAGGATTCCATTGTTTCTGTGGCTTTTTCGAAGCTAGCTAAGATTGTGATCGAAAAATGTTGCGAAGTTTCAAGAAATTAATTGACGTGCCAGTGTGCTCTGTTTTTTCCGTTGCTATTAGTCCAAATAAAATTATTTTTAGTTTATTTCTCTGTCCTTGTAAGCGATATTGTCGCTTCTTTTTTGTTTTACTTTAATTTAAACTGTCGCTAGCAATAGTTACTGCTATGTTAACTTCGGGAGCTATTTTTTTGCCTCAAGGGACATGGTTTAGCCTCTATAAACATCCATTGTAAAACCTTCCATTGAATCCGTTGAGATCTCGTCCACATGGCGACAAATTTAGGAATAGAAAGCGTCCTAAAGTTGCAATAAAACATGAAATTAGCAAAAAAATTTGGTCAAATTACGCTATACCCCCAGCACTAAGCAAATTTTTTTCACAGGATGCATCGTGTGGTGATAACTGGAGTAGGATGTGTTTCGCCTTTTGGAATGGGTGTCAACATATTTTGGCAGGCCCTACTAGGTTCTAAAAGTGCCCTTCGTTTTGAACCCTCTTTAAATCGAGTTGTTGGAACTATTCTTGACAAGTCTGATGAACAGCCAAGCGGTCTTGATCTAAACAAGTGTGGTAAATGGAAGGGAGAAATGAGTCGTTCCTCTCAACTAGCATTAATCGCGGCTGAAGAAGCCTGCAAGGATTCTGGCCTTTCTTTTCGATATTCATATGGTGATCAAGGGGACAAGTCTAAATTATTGGCAGAAGATGTAGGAGTTAATATAGGTTGTGTTTCCATAGTTTACAAATTCCACTTCTTCATCACTTCAATATCTAGGTAGTGGAGTATGTGACCTCTATGAAGTGTATGAAACAGGCAAAAAAGTTGAATCCAACCAATCTAGAAAAGTGAGGTAAACTCTACATAAAAGCTTTTTGGTGACTCATAACGTTATGTGCAGCCCATTCTTCGTGCCTCGCATATTGACTAATATTCCCGGAAGTTATATCAGCCAACGGTAAAATTTTCCATGCTTACTAAACTTATAGATATTTTTCGGTGCACTTTTCGCAAATATCTGCTAATGCAAACATAAATCCAAGTCAATTAATTAATCCAAGTCAAAATTGAGATTTTTACAGGTGAAATTTGAGGGGCGGGGTATTAACTGTATAGGTAGCGATTATTTTTGACATTTATTTATATTTAGGTTTGGATTAGCTGGCGGTAACACATCCCAATCATCTGGTAATGTACTTAAATGTCTCTATCACTCCAGTCCACTCTGGATACAGTCAACTCTCCGTATAGTATAACACTTAGGAGCACTTACAGAATACGCCATCCACTCGAGTTAATAATGGAAATTTTTAGTGAAATATCTAAGACCGGTCTCCACGGAATGCATTATGTAAAGAGTTGACTGTATAAAGCTTTAGCTTGTGCCACTGGAGCTAGTTGCATTGGAGACGCTTTTCTGCATGTACGATCAGGTAGATGGCGAAAGGCCTTTGCCGGCTCATCCGAAAGCTGTGTCAATCAAATTGCCGTGGTGGGTTTTTCTCGAATGAAGGCGCTGGCAAGTGGCAGTGAAGGTTGTTCGATATTTACCTGGTAAATACTTATTATTATTATTTTTCTGATACAGTTGACATTTCTCGCCCTTTTGATGAAACTCGCAGTGGATTTGTGCTGAGTGAAGGGGCTGCAATTGTTATTTTGGAGAGGATGGATGATGCTGTGAAAAGAAACGCCAAGATTTATGCTGAAATTCTAGGTTATGGTAAGGTTTTACTGTCTAAAACCTTTTGAACGAGAATTTTATGATTGGAAAATTGTGTTTAGGGCTGGCCAGTGACGCCTTTCACCTCACTTCTCCCGAACCCAGTGGACTTGGGTCGAGGTTGTGCATGCAAAGATGTCTTCAGGATGCAAAATTAAGTGGGAACGACGTCACCTATATAAATGCTCATGCCACTTCCACTTCACTGGGCGATGAAGCAGAAGCTCTTTCCATACTCAGCAGCAAAGATCTCAAGCATGCGGCAGTTTCTAGCATCAAAGGTAATCATCAAACACTTTAAAACCTTGTTGTTGGTCACAGCTATCCAGACATTTCTATCTTTTACGACTAAAGCACCTGAAAATGGGGTTGTTTCCAACCTCGATATATAACAAATACGCTGGCCGCCGGAATGAGGTGTACTTTATAGGCTATAATTGAAATCACCCGTCTAAATGCGTATTTATCCTGTTAAACTTTGAAACTTGATCATCTCAGCGATTTTTAAATAATCTTGTATAATTTTTATTTCAGCATGTAGCCATGATCTTCTTTTTTTTCCAATGAGCTATCAACTGATTCCATGTTGCTGAAAAAAGTTGGAGAAAAAGTGCTCTGAAAGGAAATACTCTTTGCTTCATTCAAAGACCTCTTCCTCCAACCTCTTTTATTGAAAGAGGAGATGCAGGGCTACATGTTGAAACAAAATTTATACAAAATCAGGCTAAATTACACTATACCCCCATCATTTAAAAATCGCTGAGATGGTCAGGAGGAGTACGTCATAGGAGGTGGATGTTACAACATCGGTCGATTTTATTTGTAGAAATAAAAATTTCAGGCCATATAGGTCATAGTCTTGCTGCCGCTGGATCTCTAGAAACAGTTGCCACCGCGTTGAGCATCCGGGATGGAGTCATGCTGCCAACACTGAATCTAATCAACACTCCAGAACATTTGGATTTGGACTTTGTGAAGATGAAGGTCAGAAGGTGGAAACCAGCAAAAAGAAGGGTAGCCTTGATGAATTCCTTTGGTTTCGGGGGTGCTTTTGTTACTCTGGCATTGGCAGAATACTTGCCATGATTTTTTGTGGTGTAAATAAATTTTTATTCCAGTTTGATTTTTCAATGTGACAGAAGTCAAGTTTCTTGAAACGGCCTGCGTTAAAGCGGGCCTTACGCAGGCTTACCCTTTTGGTGACTAATTAGGGTAGTCTGAAGAGGTTTGACAGGAGTGAATTAACGTTTTATGAGGTTTTTTTCAATTTTTCGAAAAAATTGAGAAATACCCTGTTAAACGGTAATGTGCTCTTGTTAAACCTTCATTAGAATTCTCTAATTGATACAGCAAAAGGGCTTTCAGAGCCTGAAAGTAAATAAACCGGATTCCAGCAAATGTAAGCAGATGTCAGGTTTTGGTGCGTTACACTCCTGATTTGAAATCGATGAAAACAACAGACGATGAATTCCTAGTCAGTGAAGGAGTCGATGAAGTGGTAGTCAATTAATTCATCTAAGGCCCTAACTTTGAGCTTAAAAACAACTGATGTCGGCGCATTAACAAGTCAATACTCTATCTGTTGGAATAATTAGAAAGTGGTTAGTAAACTTTTAATCCTTTTCGTAATTGTAATTTTCCACTAAACCCAAAAAGCATTCTATTTGTTGACAGCGCCATTGAAATTAGACATGCATTACGGATTAGCAAGACTTGACTGTAATCACAAAAGTGTAGGTTTAGTAAATTATTTGTAACCTTAAATTTTTATACCCTCCACAATTTCCTTATTCACGACCCATATCGCAAACATAACACTATTAGAAATCAAAATTGACTCTATCGGCCCATTATTTGAGTTGGTGCAAAAGCTGATTTTTTCTAAATTCTTGTTTGCTTAATTACTCATATATCAAATGTTCACCAATGGTATTTGAGTAATTAAAGCAAAAAATAATTTTGAAAGAAAAATCAGGTTAGGGGACTAAAGCAGAAATATACTGTAAATCCTCTAATTAGATGAGCACCCTTAATTTAGAAAAATGTGTTTGTGGCATTGTGTTTTGACCTATGTTTTGGTGGTGTTTTCTGGGCATGATATATATCAAAATATAGCTTAGAATCTAGGCTATATGTTGGTATACAAAATGTCCAGAAAACACCACCAATACATAGGTTAAAAACAGAACGCCAGAGACCGTATTTACTCTAATGAGCCGACACCCCTAAATTCAAAAGAGTGTGTTTGTGGCATTGTGTTTTTGACCTATGTTTTGCTGGTGTCTTCTGAACATGTTATATTATATACCAAAATATAGCTTATAATCTAGGCCACATTTTGGTACATAACATGCCCAGAAGACACCAGCAAAACATAGGTCAAAAACACAATGCCACAAACACATTTTTTTGAATTTAGTAAACACGGTACATACTTTTCTAAGTTTGGGATGTCCGTCTATTGGAGGATCTAAGGTAGATTGGATTTTTACATAGAGCCTCAGCCAAAGAACCAATTAGGTCAGCTCCAGCACAAAAATACAATCTATATGTTCCTATGGCATATAAGTGTTTGTGTTGTCCCCCCAGTGGGTTGTGTGACTGCTGCAAACAATGTCTGGAGCAGTGTTCCAGGCTGGCTGTTGGCCGTCAGCGTTGAATTCTGAAATGTATCTTCCAGCGCTCAAATGCATTTGTTGGTTGGCATCCCCCAAATAAGCAGGTGTCTGTGCTACCCAAACACCGTTTGATGACTGCTGGTATAGAGGCTCCTGCGACTCACCCAAGAGTAGCACCTGGTCTTCATTGGCGGCGTTCAGCAAACTACCACCACCTTCCATGGCCACGATGGGAAGTGCGGTTTGGTTGGGAGACACTCCTTCATGTAGAGGGGCTGCAAATAGCATGTTGTTTGTGGAGCCTGCTAATTGGTAGCCACTGTTGACCGGCTCTGACGGGGTGGAAGAAGGCGACAGCACTTCGATGGAAGCCACCACATACTCCAGTTGTTCAGAGTAGGGATTCAGGAATTTGTAGGCATCCAGGTTGCAGTTGATGTGGCTGGAGCCGGAGTTGGTCTTTAGTCGACAACTCATCTGCAAGCACTGGCATTATTTAAGGAAAATAGTTAAGTAGGGTTGAACTTCTACACCTTCTACAGACCCAATACCCTTCACGACCTGCAGTGTTTGCCACAATTTTGACGTCATTTGCCAATTTTTTAAAATAAAAAATAGCAACGAAAGCAGGCTAGATCTCTTCTTTTCTGATGTTGTCCAATAGTGCTGACCTGCCTCCCGTAAAATCGCTAGCGAGAGAGATATTAGCAAAAAGATTGAGGCAAAAGGGATGATGGCAGGTATTTGGGCAACAATTTCAGGCGGGAGGGATTTTGGGCACTTTTTGGCCACGGGAGGGATGTGTGCGAGGGAGTAGAATACGGCATTAGCCAAAAAAAGGCTCAAATTGATATCCCCCCCTCAAATCAGTCATTTACCCCCTCAAATCAGTCATTTACCTCGTCAAGTGTTTTAAGCTTGGTTATCTCGGCTGTAGTCCTGGATGTGTTCTTTCTAATGCAGTATCAGTTGGCTCAATGTTGCTGGAAGAAGTTAAAGAAAATGGTCTTCTAGGGGAATGAACCTTTGCTACATTAAAATACCTTTTTCTCCTGCTTCTTCCAGCAACATTGAGTCAACTGATACTGCATTAGAAAGAGCAGATCCAGGGCTACACACTGGACAAAAAATTAGAGAAACTTGTTGCAAAACAGCCGAGATACTCAAGTTTAAACAATATGACGGGATAAATGAGTAATTTGAGGAGGCAAATTACCTACAGCCACCCAAAAATGGAGTGAACAAGTGGTAGAAGTGTGAGCACAATTGATCAGAAACATCTGCCAGTTAGAGTAGAAGCGACTCACCTTGAGTGGCTGATCACCAAGCAGCATTTGCTTGAATGAATTCCGTAAAATTTGCTCGTCCGTAGCATGTGCAAGTTGCCACCAAAAAGCGCCTAACATCTGGTCCACAGGTGTGGAGAGTAATTGGCTGGCTCGTTGGTCTACATAAGTGACCTGCAGCAGCACAGACAATGGTTTTAGAGAAAAGAAATAGAATTCCTACCTTTCCGTCTTCAGCCACTCGCATGGAGAACTGGGTGGTGTTGATTAGACTTCTGGCACCGCCAACTAAATCGCTCTGTCCATTGCCAGAAGGCATGCTGGCTATCTGAAGGCGGGCAATAGCCACAAGGCAGTTGTTGTGGGAGGGCGTATTAGTGGGAAAGTCGCCAATCACCCCAGCTGGAGGGCTGTTCTTGACATAGCCAGTGCAATGCATAACAGCATAGTGTTGACCGTTGTGGTTGAAGATGGGGCGCCGATTGCGCAACCGGTGCAGCGACTCCAAATGACCTGCAAATTCAAAACTGGTTGGATTAAGTGTCAATCGATGTAAAAATCACCACTTTTTCGTCCTCTTGTGAGCTGATCCCTAACCAACCCAAAGGAGGATTGAAACAAGGGAAGAAAACAAATATAGTTAACCCTCCATTCAGATCCTCAAATCAAGGGTCGACTGCAGGTGAAAAAAAAAGCCCGTATGCACCATTATAAGGTTAGAGTGAGAGTCATAGTTTTCTGTATTAGAGTTAAAGTTTACCGTATTTTCTCTGATAAGCCCCACCCCTTTGATTTAAAATCGTGTTCTTGGCATTCTGTTTTTGACTCAACTTTTCCAGATGACTCTCAGCCGATTTACCAACCAAATTGAAGCTGAGAAAATAAGCTAAATTTTGGTTGGTAAATCACCTGAGAGTCATCTGAGAAAGTTGAGTCAAAAACAGAATGCCAAGAACACGATTTTAAATCAAAGGGGCTGGGGCCTTATTAGAGAAAATACGGCAACTTTAAATCTATCTTTAACTTTATAATGGTCCATAGGAACAATGGTTTTACCGCATTTCCTCTAATAAACGCCCCTCCCCCTCATTGGCATTGTGTTTTTGACCAACTTTTTAAACAAGTCTTAGGCATGTTACCATTTAAATTGTAGCTTATTGTTTCAGCTAGAATTTGCGTGGTGACTGTTGTGATGACCTAATATTTGAATTGCTCTTTTGTCTCGAGTGGAAATTTATTGTGTTGTGGCTATATCCAGGTTAATGCGAATTATTTTTGGAGAGTAGTGATTATTGGATTATTGTGGTATTGTTGTGTGTGTTCTGTTCTGTTATCAAATTAAAAAATCTATTTCTTGTTTGTCGGTACTGTCTCTAGACACTACTACTTATATATTTACCGATACAACAGTGACTTGCCTGAAAGTGCTCTGGAAAAAGTGGGTCAAAAACACAATGCCAAAAACACGATTTTGAATTGGGGGGGGGGCGTTTAATAGAGGAAATACGGTAGGTCAAACGCCGTATACAGTCGACGCTCGATTTAACGGACACCCAAAAAGTTCGATCCACAGCTGGGTCCGACCATTTTTTTTCATCTTTTGCCCATTTTGATATTGATGTCTCTTTAAAGGTGAAAATACAAAAACACAATGCCAAAAACACGATTTTAAATTAGCGGGGGACGTTTATTAGAAGGAAATACGGTAGTAGTATATGCAATCAGCCTTCCTATTATTTGAAGTGTTAAGACAAGGAAAGGCACTTACCCAGTCGCATCCGACAAATGAAACCCCTTCTGCAGTTCATATGCATGCGGATAAGTCCACCCTGGTCCTTCTTAACAGTGCCATGCTTCATGTCCAACATTCTATTTAAAGTGGCCTCACTTCCACACAATTGGTCACGCACTTTTTCAATATCATCAGGATGGACTAGGTCGTAGATGGAGTGGTTGAGCCAGTCCTCCTACAACTCCAAACCATAAAAAAGTGAAAAAGCAAAAAAAAAAGTACAACAACCTCACCTTGCTCAAATTCAATACAGGAAGTATAGAGTCGGCCACATACAACACTCGACCAGTATCACAGGAGAGAACAAAAAGAAAGCCGTTGGCAGCCTCCAGAATGAGATATTTCAACTCTTGATCTACGATTAGCGGGTACAGTACTAGTATAGGTCCCTAGACACTTATCAAACAACGTATTTTAAGTAAAATATTGGCCTCAACTTGATTTTTAATAGGAATACCGTATAACCTCTATTAATCCTCCCGGTGGTCAACAATTTTTTACGGCTCAACCACCCAACAATTGGGTACTGACACCGTACTCAAAAATGTAGCTGAGATTCAGGACTATGTTTTTGAGTATGGTGTCAGTACCCAATTGTCAGGTCGTTGAGCTGTAAAAAATGGTTGACCACCGACCGTGGTGACGAGAGAGGGGGGAGGATTGAAAGAGGTTATACGGTAAGGGCTGTATTGGGAGGGCAAGGGAATGAAAAGGGCCACTTTTTTCTATTTTTCTTTCTAAAATACGTTGTTAGGGAGGGGGGTGTAATAGGAGTGACTGGGGGAGGGTTTACTAGGAGGTAGCCTGATTAGCGACATAAACAGTGCAAATTAACTATAAAAGGTTATTATTACCAGTTAGGAAAGAGGGTTTACATAGAGAGGGATCATGAGCAGAATTGTTTGTGGCAAGTTCCCGTATAGTTTTCATGTGTGACACCGCCATTCTAAGAATGGTCAACTTGTCCGGTTTCCTTCCCAACGCCGCGCACTGTGGCACCATTTCAGCAAGTTCCTAGCATTTCAAAAAGATTAGCCGTCTTTTTCAAGCCTTCCACACCCGAATAACTTACATTGATGTAGTGTGTCATCTTATTTCTCCTTCTTCGCTCAATTTCACTGTGGTTTTCTCGCGCAAATCTGTCCTTGCCATCACCGTTGGAGGAGCCGGACATCATGGAGGAGACGTTTGGATTAGCCATTGGCTGCCCTCCAACCTGCTCCATTGCACCCCTATTTAGATTGCTGCTGGACGGCATGGTTGAGGAGGAGGAGGAGCAGACACCATCAAAATCATTTCCAGAAAAAATACTCATCAAAAGGCGTCTAAACTTTGCAAGGTGTTATACAAAAATACCGTGTGTCTGAAAAGTTGGTGGACAAAGTTTACGACTTTGTTTTTCCTTTATAATTAAGGCATAAATATCAATGTTTGGCACCGTTAGAAAGCCCTTTTTCTCCTCTTCCGAATGATATAAAAACTTTATTACCAATCACTCAAAATGACCACCACCAGCTGCAAGAAGATAAGTTCAGATTTCCCTGATCAATGCACGCCCGCCCATACCATCACTTGCTTTGGCTTCTGTGTTCTTTCCACGACTTTGACTTCTGCTGGGAGTGGGTTCTTGCTCCAGATACGATCGTTTTGCAAATTGTGCGCTTGCTCCACATCGAACCACTTTTCGTCTGAGAAGAGGATGCCACGATGACGATTGTTTGCAAAACGACGAAGAAGCTTCTTGGCTCTGTCCAACCTTAGCTGCTTGACTTCCCCAGATAGGGTTTGCCCTTTGACTGTTTTTCTCGATTTCATCTCCAGAGCTTCTTTCACAGAATCTTTCCCAATTTTCAGTTGCTTTGCCACCTTTGTTACCGAATTCTTCTTGCTGTGGATGTGCCCTTCTTTGTGACCATTGCAGTGGCAAACCTTCTTGATCTTTGGCTATGGCTTTCTAACGGTGCCAAACATTGATATTTATGCCTTAATTATAAAGGAAAAACAAAGTCGTAAACTTTGTCCACGAACTTTTCAGACACACGGTAAGAAAACTTCTACTGGCTACTGATAAATAAATTTATGAGCTGAGCGATGTTGATAGCCAAAGAGCAAACCAGCACTCTCGTTTATTTTAAGGCAACTAACTGCTCAAACCAGAAAATGAGATGCTCTGTTTTAATAAATAAGATGGGCGGAATGTATATGTGTGAGAATAGAAAGAAAAGTTCTTCCGTATATCATTTAACTGAATGGAGAAATAGGAGATTGTACATGAGAACCAGAAGGGTGGGCACAACAAATGATAGAAATACTCTGATAAGACCATTAAAAATTGTCCTGTCAAATTTGCTCACTCATTTCTTTTGTTTTGGTGATGAATTGCAACCAAATGGGTTACAACGAAAGATTTTATGTGCAAAAAAATTAATCACATGAGACAAACTAACTTAACTCAACTAGACTAAGTAACAACTGGTCTTCCAAAAGTTTGGGAACAAATTCAAAAGGCTCAAATTGATTTACCCCCTCAAATTAATCATTTACCCCGTCAAATTACTCATTTACCCCGTCAAATTTGAATTCCCGCAAAATAATCATTTATCCCTCAAATTCTGTCCCGTCAATTCATTTACGTGATCAATGTTACTTGTATATGATTTTTTTTAACACCATGGACTTCTGAAAAAGAATGGCTGACTAAAGCACAAATTGTACAAATTTAAGAAGGCAAATGGTTTGTTTGAGGGATAAATGATTAT
>BBSZ01000053.1:0-24469 GCA_000981365.1 Subanguina moxae | reverse complement strand
AAGTTAATACTAGCCCAAACACATAATGAGACTGGTGTTGAGACCGAGTTGAAAAGATGTGTACAATTCCAAAAAAGAGCCAGTCTCACTACAATAAAACTCTTTTGAGATCTCTTTGTGCATTTTTAATGTTCTATGGGTGGAAAAGTATTAGGTGTCACTGGCTTTTTTTTTGAATTTTCAAAGTACCACAAACTAGCTGGACAAAGTAAACATTTTTAATAAAAATATTAAGCATGGCTTCTGGGTCACTGCTTGCCACAACCATGGGTTTCATCTGTACAACGCTGTTGGTCCATCCTTGAAAAGTGACCAGCCTGATTTCATTTATATGTTAAAGTGGATCGGAAAAGAAAAAGAAAGCCCTATTCCACAGTAATGATATTTTTATATATAGAGAGGACATTTAACAATACTAAACAAATTAAGGCCCGCTTTTACCAGTATTGGTATAGGGGTTGTCGTCTTTAATGAGCTGTCTGAGTACTTGGTGATTGGAGTAAGACAACTTTTGTAATATAAATATTTTTATTTATATTTATTTATTCTGTAGGAGAGGAAGGATGACGGAACTCGCACAAGAACTGTGAAACCGGGAAGCCAAAGGCTTCCCGGTAGAGCTCTTCTTCCAAAAGAAACTCTCGAAACAGCAGTCAAAAGAATTTTGCAAGATGAAGCGGATATGGACGATAAGGATCTCGTTTTTCACGGTGCACTGGAATTCAAGTAAGTTTTTAATTTCTAATTATCGGTAATTATTGTTCAAAAATAAATTCAAGACATGAGCCTAAAAAAGGTATCGCTATGCGCTCCACAGGCGACATGTTTATCTACTGCCTTGTGCAAACCATAAAACAATCACATCCTGAACTTAAACAACAAGCACATTGGATGAAAAGGTAAACCATATATTTTACAGTAAAATTTACTTACAAGATTATTTTTAAGCGATAGTGTAACACATGAAACCCTCAAAACTGTTGGCAACTACGAAGCTTTTAAAGCATCCAAAGAATGGAGGAACATTTATTATAATGACATTACACAAATTACCAAACGTTTAAGCAGTGTGAGTATAACGAAACCTACGAAAAAGTCAAAGTCAAAAAAACAACAAACCAACACCAACCAATCTATTGCCGAAAGCTACAATTTGATTACAAAATGTGGAAGAGATTCGTCTGATTTGTGTTTTACCTACAAATTTTATACGAAAGGACGAAAAACCGCGGATACTTGCGGAAAACGAAAGGGAAATGATGTAAACGACGACAGAAAAAAAAAAAAGAACCCAAAATAAAACCATAAGACAGTTATGAAAAGCGGACAAATGGAGCCTACAAACCAAATCTGGAAGCAAAAAAAAAAAAAAAAAAAATTCTCGCCTAAACCACCTATCAGTTTCTGTATTACAAGAAAAAACCAAATTAAAGCAAATACTCTTTTACAACATTATTTTATGTGAAAATAAAGTTTACTGGACTTTAAAAACAAATAGTTTCTATTTATACACACATGGTCGTTAAAGTTTTTAGCATTGCTAACTGAAAATTAGGCTGCCAAGAAAGTTACTTAAGCTAGAGCAGGGTTCAATTACCTCCCATTATGGGAATGAGAAATGGGAAAAAAAGTTCCCATCAATTTCAATTAATTTTTTTTGCAAATGGGAAATGGGGTTTTTTTTTCTTCCCATATGCGAAAAAAGTTTCGACCTACGTCTGAGTATGTGGAAATGGGAACTTTGTTGATTAAAAAGCGCAAACGTCTGCGTTTTGCCAAAATGAGGTCTCCAATCTCGAGTTGTTCGAGAAAATAAAATCGGTTTTGCAAATATTTACGCATGTCTTAAGTTAAGGTCCTTAATTTTTAATTATATGACATGTGTAAATTTTTTTGAGAGCTGATTTCTCTCATAAAACTCAAGATCTGGCACCTCATTTTGGTCGTAGGGCTGAACGCTATTGTCAAAGCCGACAATTTTATGCAAAGTTTAAGTGTTTTGTCATTTCTGTTTGGCACACGCTGTGTGTTCAAGTGTTTTGTATTATACCATTTCGCGAATAGTTGGGTTTTTTGTAAATAATATACGTTTTTTTAGAATGGCATTTCAATACCCAAGGCACTTTTGCGATATTCCGATACTGTGGGATGATCCAGACTGGGTTAAATTTCAGTAAGTGTTTTTATTTATCTCAAACACTTAATTTCTTTATATTATATCTGTCACATATTATTTACAGCTAAGCTTAGGCCTTATCTTTTAATTTCTAGTGGTGAAGAAGTGTTTGGTTCAACTGGTCGCAACAATGCTGCTTTTAGTGATCACTTGTTCAGTGCCGAGGAACTTCCTGCTAAATCGACCGCTAATGCTTCCACGGGTCCGGTCGCACCTGTATGTCTTCTTAACAACAGTGTGTTCTTCTGTGTGGGTTTGTAATTTTTGATATTGAGGTGGTCGTCAATTTCGAAATATGCACTAACAATCTCTCGGTCGATGGCATACTGCACACTTATGATGATGATCTTCAAAGCAATCTTTTCATGCCGGCCAATATAAATGGGTGAGCAATTAGCTGTCTTTTTTTTTAATCAAAAAAATGCATTTAGAGGGTTTTTCGAATGAGAAAAATGCTGACTGTTGTTTGTGAAATTGTTGAATGAAATGTTTTTGATTAAGTGAAGTTATTTGCAAATTAGTAGTGACTAGGCTAAAGAGATTGTGTATACCCGGCGCATGTATGCCCGATGTGGCGGACAGCGCCGTCATAGTGCAAACCCACAGTTGGTCTCTTGGATGTACTTTATATTGGATGACCAACGTATAGTTAAAATCCCCCAGAAATTCTTCTGCTCAAGACTATATCTTCATTTATTCGTTTTTTTTTACTGCACTCTTATTTGCTTTTTTTGCTCTCTAAATCTCGATCACGAAAGTTTTGGGTAGCCTTTGCTTCACATGAACGGTTCGTAACCAGTTCTGGTATAAGTTTTTATTTAGGCCACGGTCTGGTCGTGCCTTTTCCTTGTGAGATAGTCAAGTTTTAAAAATGTGATGGGAGAAATACATATATTGACTGGGAAACACATAATTTGACAGAAGATTTCACATACAAGCCCTTTTTTTAATACTCTTTTGTAATACCACTTTTTTGTATAATTTAAAAATATTATATAGGCTAAATAAGAAGAATAAGACTAAATTGTCTGCTCGAAAGCTCATTTTCCTAAATTTTAGTAAAGATATCGCTTGAAAGGAAAAGAAATTTCTCTGCCTTGGCTCTCTATTGCAGACTAGTAGGCTGGAACGGACCGCCACGGCCTGATGTTAGACATACACACAAACCAGAGAAAGACTGCCTGCTACATAGAACAACAAAGAATAACTGGACGGGAGTTTTTTTGGCTGCAGTCCAGACATACACCAACGAAACAAGAGATAGCTTAGCGACTCATCCTTTTCTATCTCTTTTTTGGGTGGTTGTGTATTATGTGTTTCTGTTGTAGCGATTTCTTTTCACTTCATACCAACAAAAATGGCTCTCTGAAAGCAAGAAGGGTCGTGCCTGTCTTTTTGGGACTTATCGAGTGGCTGTTTCGTAATTTTTAAGTCTTCCTTTTAGAAATAATAAATGTTGGTGTGTTGCATTTGTTGCCACAGATCTGTAGTTTGATTCGAAGAGCATTAGAGTATTAAATTAAGTATTAATTGGGTACCATCCAGAATATTAAATTAAATAGTCGGCCCTATTTTAGAAAATAAACTAATTCTGAGATGGATTTTTGTGACTATATGAAAGCAAGAAGTATGAAATTGAACATAGTTTTATTAACTGGGACCTGCCGCATAAAGGAACTCCGCTATGCATACATGTTTTATGCATACAAAGTTACTTTCGAGTGATTTATGTCTCAGGTATGTGTGTGTGCGCGCATTTTAACCCAAGGGGGTCATAGGAGGCTTGAAGGGTTATAGGAGGCTTGAAGGGTTAAAATTGCGCGCACAGACTTACTTCCATGAATCCAAGCAATACTCTCGACCATAAATGCATTTAAAGACTCTTTTTGTCCAGCTTCAGTAACTAAAACATTATAAAATTTCCTAATATAAGGTTGTTTACCTTGGAGGACCAAGGTGAAAGGTCAAATTTTGACTAAAAATTTTTTTTTTGAAAAAAACCCATTTTTGGTATAAAAATGTGCTAAAATAATTTTAAAATTGTTTTTAGCGCATAAGAATTGGTAGAGTGGTCAAAACACACTTTTGAAAAAAACTTTGAGGGAAGAAACCATAAAACTACCACAAAAATTGGTTATGGCCAAGTCTCTTCCTTTTCTGTGAGTTTTTGTGATGACTTTTATAAAGTTTCTTAAGTTAGATTTGTTCTCGAATCCCAAGTTTTCTATTCTGTTTTTTTTATTGGTTAGACCAGATATTTAAGCAAAGAGGGCGGGAAAATAATAGTAACAGAAATAAGTTGTTGGAAGGAGGGATGGAAGAATAAAAGTTTCCTGCTCCTCCTACTTGTTGTTCTTATTATTTTTTGTACTTCTTTTTCTTTTCTTATTTCTCTAGCTCTTCTGCACCTCCTCTTTCATTTTATTTAATGATTGCACAAGAGGAGGTTGTAGAGGTAGGGGTGCAAGGCTAAACTTCCCCCTTTCCATCATTTGATTTCTACTTATTATTCTCTCCCTTTTTCCTCGCGCGCCACAAGAAAGTGAAATCGAAGTTGGCTGGTCTTCTCAATTTTACTCATTTTCAGCACCTTATTTTCATATAGTTTTGTGCTGCATCTGTATTTCTAGCCAACTAGCTGGTATCTCTGGTGTGCAGTCCAGATGGATGCCACAGAAGAGGACCAATCGCCATGCTCTTCGTCCACCAACTTGTTCGACGAAATCCCCAATGTTATGGCTATGCAGGGCGCATTCGCAGACGATAAGGATGTAGCCGCTTTTGTTGGAGGTGGGTAATTTAAGTTTTTTTTACAAAAGTTAGAAAAATGGTTTTGCACACACTTTTCTTGCCAGTTTGTGGTTTTAAAAGCTTCATGTAATTCTTCAAAATACTGACTTTTTATGTTTAATGATTTTTTCTGGACAATATTTGTCTACTTTTTATTGCTATTTTGTTTTGTATAGGTTTTATTTATGTTTTTTTGTCCGAAAACTAAGTTTTTACATCTTATTTATGTCACTTTTATATTCAGGTTAGTGAAAAATCGTTTTTTAAACACTTTTTTTTGACAAGAGAAGTATGATGTTTTTACTAAGAGTAGTGGATGCCTCATTCTTATTTTACCTATTGACAAAAAGTTTGCTCTGTAATAAAATTCGCAAAGATTTGGAAACTGGTATCTTGTAATAGAACTTCCAATTCCATTGGCGAAATACAGACAATAAAACTTTTTGACCTGACTGTCTTATACAATATTTTCCTAAAAGCTGCCAAAATCATGTTTCTTTCGGCGTTTTAGGATCTAAAATATGTAAAAACCTGTTTCTAAGATTTTGTCGATTATTTTTCTTCTGCTATCTTTGGTAAATTTTTCACTGCTATCTTTTTGCTTAGCAAAACCAGAATTAGCTCATTCTGGAGGTTGCCTAAGCACTCAACTACTTATATACTCTTTTTTCTGTAAATAGCTAAACTTTTCAAAAAATACTGCATTAGAGTCAAAAATTGTTTGAAAAAGTTGGTGGCACTCTCCAAGCATTAGGTCTATTTTTTTTGTCTGCCGTCTCTTCTACTCATTTACGATATATTTTTTTGGAACTTAAAGAGACCAAATGTATAATTCTTTCACAATCCACAATTTTTGCGTTTTCTATGACCAAAATTTATTCCAAAGTTGTGCAGCTGCATTTTCTCAACCTCTGTTCTCCTTCTGCCATTTTATTATTATTGTTGTTTTTGTTGTTGTTGTGATTAGGAATGGGAAGATGTGAAAAGAAGATAGCAAAAACAAGTCTACTTTTTGATCAATAAGCGTTCCTGTGTGTGAGTGGCTAGGGGATGGTTGTGGCAGGCCGTACCACCATACTCTCGTCTTTTGGTTCCCTCCCGTCCTTGCCTGCTGCAAATAACAAAATACAATAAAGAAGAGCAGCAAAAACACCCTTTTCCTGCTGTTGGCAGAGAGGTCGCCAGCTGGCTGGAGCAGCAAAAGGAGTGTGGGCTGGCTGGATTGCCAACCCTTTCTTTGGTCAACTCAAAGAGAGACACGAAAAAGAGATTTTTGACAAAAAAATGCAGGCGATTTGGCTTTGCGGGAAACAATTCTGCACAATTAGGCAAAAAATAAATGGAGGGACTGAAAAAATAAATGAAAAGCTCAAACCGTGAGTATTACAAGCAAAAGCTTGCATATTAGCTTGAAAACCAAATTCAAATGTATTACTTCAGACCTCCATATTTTTCCTATGGGAATCCTCCAAAAGTGGAGTGAAAATAATCGGGCACACCTGAGTGGCATTAAAGAAATCTTGTATAATCCACTTTAACTTTGTTCCTTTTTGTTTACCAAAAATCAGTTCTTGTTTTTTTATCCTTGTAACTAGTGCTGGGGGATAAACCGGATTTTGTTCCGGTCTCGAACACTACTTGCAACTCATCCAATAACAGTCTTTATAATTATAAAAATATAAGATAGAGAAAAGTGGTTTAGGAAGCGATAAAAAAAAATTCCGGCGCTACGCGGTAATCCCCCACCCTCAATTCTGTGAGCTACTCGACTAACCCCCCACCCAATTCATTTTTGCAAAAGTGTCTAATAACCATTTTTAAGTAAAATTTATGTCAAAAAACGAATAAAAAGACTATTTTAAAGAGGTTGGGGGCTGTGTTGGGAAGGGAAAAGAATAGGAACACTTCGTAAAAGGGCTACTCAACCATATTTTATTGCGAAGAAGGGAACTGCATCATCCTCGGAACTGTTATAGTCGCTTATGTCGACCAGGGTTTTGACCCAAGTGGATTTTGGCGCGAGGGGATTTTATCTGTATCCGTTAGCCTTGGGCTTAGATTGTAGACTTAGTGAATACTCGTACACATAATACGGTATACACTGGGCATACGATCTAAGGCTTAGTAGACGTTTAAAACAACAGACAGACCAAGGCAAAAAAACACTACAGTCAGCCCTCGATAACTCAGCACTCTAAGGGACCAGGCTCTGAGTGCCGAATTATCAAGGATTCCAAGTTATTGAGGTTAATTTCTCAACAAAACCACTTTTTGGGGCCTTCTTTCGAGTGCCGAGTTATCGGGGGTGCCGGATTAACGAGAGTTGACTGTAACCACTTTTATTATAGGGCCAATCATTCAATAAAAATTTTATTTGCTGGTTAAGTGGAAGTTGGAGCGCCTGTGTAGATACAAACTATCAATGTAGGCAATCTTACAACAAGCCACAAATTAAGAGTGCAAGCAAATTCAATAATTGCTATCACTACCTGTGAGGTGCTACCACCAAGATAAGCAAAGTGCTTCTTTTTTTTACAAATGAGTCTGTCACCGTGGCTACCACTGTCTTAATAGAAATAGACGTTTAAAGTTGGTCAATTATACAAGATCTCAAAAGAAATTGCCAACATTTCGGACAACCATCACTTTTTCCTGACGCTATTTTGAAAAACGGTTTTTTGCATACCACTTCTCTTGAGCAGCGTATTTTTTGGTATCTATTGTCAAAAAATATCATTTTTGCTCGGTCAACATCCTGTGGTTTGTGTCCTACTCACCCATACAAAGGCTTGAGCTATGTTCCTAACCAAAGGAGAAAAAAGTCGAATGCAAGAGAAATTGAGAGAAGAGAGGTACTATAGATAAGTCGAATGCAACAAAACGCTTTTCAAAAGCGCGTTATCAAAAAATACGAGTGTTTGAAAGTCTGGGAATTACTTGGGATGTTGTATTTTCTCCAATAAATGGGTATCTCTTATGGCAAAAAATGAGGAGGGTACCGCGTGGGTACTTCTGCTGTTTGTTGGCCCCCTAAAAATTTATTACAATACAGTAAAACATCGATATAACGGACCCCTGATACAACAAAATCCTCGATATAACAAACATTTTGCCTGATCCTCAGGGGTTCCTTATATCAGGGTTGGACTGTATTAGAATATTTTTTATACTATTACAGCAAATAAGAATGTCTTTATTTCATACTGCGAGATTATTTCAATGGATAACACGTGTATCATAGCATTTTTAACGGGAAGTTAGGGACTTTTTAAAACAAAACAGCAAGTCATTTTAATCAAGTCCTATTTTTTCTGCAACATCTTTTATTGAGTGCACATTTACTGCCCGCCGTTCAAATGGTCTATATATGCATGCCCAGATCCGCCTTGACCTTGATAGGCAATTCAACTACGGTTGTCATTGATGGGGTGATTGCGAATTCAACTGTCTCAAATAAATACTCTCTCATTTATCCTGCCTACTGTTCATAAATTTGTTTAACTTGCTTTTTTTTTTGTCTTACATCGGCAGCTGTAAAAGAGGCAACCTATTTTTGTATTGTCCAAATAAACCAACCATTTTTTGTTGTTTTTGAATTAGCAGCTAGTTAATTTGTTGCCATTTTCCCTCCAAAAAGAGTGCTGCTTGTTTGCAAAACTCTTTTTGATAGCTAGCTAGATAAATGACTAGCTTACTATAGTTCCCCTTGGTGACCAGCCACCACCATTTTCACTTATCTGCGAAACATGAGAACTAAAAACCTGCGTGCGCCCCAACCAAATATTTTCGGGCAAATAGAGGACAATAAAGAGCTTTTTGTTTCTTTTCAAATCACTGTTTAATATTTTTAACCTTTCACCAAGTCTTTCTCTTTTTATGCCTTGTTTTTTTCTATGCTAAAAGGGCAGTTCGTGGTAAGGTGAGGACATTTCAGCCCACCAAAGTGTTCCAAAAAGAAAAATTCGTGTTAAAAATTGATATTTTTGTATAAAGATACAAAATATTTCAAAAAAAAGTACCACGAACTGTTCTATTTTTTGTATCATTGTTATGTTGTAGTTACAATCTTAAAAAGTATTTTTTTTATATTTAAAATCAAGTTTCTCAACTAAAACCTCTTTTTGCCCCAATCAATCAAGTATTGGTCAAGCCCACTTGGCTAGACTAATAATTTTTGCTTTGCAATGAAAGAGTGGAAGCAAGAAATTAGGCGTATAAAAGAAGAGAGAGAAACATGTCGGGAAGGAAGCAAGACTTACACCTTCATCCTCGATCTCTTGCTCTCTGCCAAGGTCATTAAACAACCAAACAATCGATCGTTTCTAGCACTGCAATCTTCTTGTCTTCCTCTTTAACGTGTGCTGGAAGAGAGTGGTGCCTGGCACGGAGATGGTGGTGCTGGGCTGCTCCCCTCCTTTATTTACCCTCTTCGTCTGCCTGGTGAGCAATTTCTATGTGCGCGAGTATCCCCTTCTTCTATTGTTTGTTGTGTGGGAAGAGGAAAAGCAGAAATAACCTTGATGCGGGTGCTAAATCTCTAGGCGTGCGGCCGCCAGCCACCACCAGCCACTACCGGCCATTTCTCTCTTTGAATGGCCTTTTTGCAGAGGCTGGCTTTGTGGTTGGCTAGTTGGTCGCCTGGTCTTGGTTGCTGCAACACCAGCAAAAAGTGGACCGCTCCTCTCCAACTGTTGCAAACAGTGCTGGTTTTTTGGCTTATTGGACAAAAAAATGCCCTTTGATATGCTCTTTTCGCGGGTTGATTCAATTTATGTGGCTTTTTTGTAAATTCATCTAATGCTTTAGATAGTATACACGCTTTTTTGACCACTTATTTCTTGCTACTATTTTTTTTATTGGACTGTTAAATAATTGTCTGATGCACACATTGGATGGCTACTTCTAAATTCTTCGGCAAAGGTGTGCAAAACCAAGTTTTCATTGATTTCTAAATAAATTCTTTAAATAATGGTTTTCTAATCACCAACTATTGGGCAAAATTTATGTGTAATCGCCACAATAATCAGATCACCACAATAGAAATTTTGAAAACTTTCTGACATACCTAACAAACTTAAGAAATACTACATTTATTTACCAAATTTTCCAAATTTGCAGAAGAGTCGGGCTTTGACGCGTTCACCGGCGACAACTTTGACATCATCCAGTTTGTCACTGAAAACAACGACGAGTAAGCTTTAGATTATTTGTAACTTTTTGTTGCATGTCACAACTCTAGAACGCCCATAGACAGCCCCATCAACGGCAACTACTATCTCAACAATTGCGCGATGCAGCATCAAGCCCACCCCACTACACAACCACCCAATCAACAGCAAATACAACGCCAACAGAACCTCAACAACGGCAATAGCATCAGCAGTCTGCGAGCGCCCATTCTGCTAGACAATGGACTGATGTATGGTAGTGGAGCGGCGACCAATCTGCAGACCAGATTGCCCGACAGCCCTCCCATTACGGATATAAGTGCTAGTGGGTCTTCAGCTTCTCCAAGCAGTGGATCTGACTCACCTTTCTCACCGGAAAACTATAGAAATTATCATGGTAAGCCATTTAAACGAATGAATTGTGAAAAATATAAATAATTTCATTGCGTGTCCCCTTAGATAACCCAAAAGACCTCTTTTCATGGCCATTTCGCGATAGAAAAACCAAAAAATATATGAAAAATGAAAAATCTTGCCTTGCATTAAAAAAAAACTGAAATTTTTTAGACGCATTGCAACCAAAGGCAGAAATCATACTCTTGGGTAGCAAAGCCTAAAAAATCAATAATTTATTGAAAAATTTTTGATTTTTGTTTATCATATAGCAAAAATTTGTGTTTTTATGCGTTTTTGTGCCTCTCATGCAAAATTTTCGTTCAAAAAATGTGATTTAAAGAAAAATTTGACATTTAATCTGCAATAATTGATGCAATCAAACCCCTGGGATCAGCACTCAGGTTCCGTTAAATCGAGGTTTGAGTGTAATACTGATGCTTATTACTTATCCTAAGATTGTTAAGGAATTCTGGCTCTCTTCTCTGTCTTTGCTGTCATCCTCTTGAACCTTCGGTAATCTTCTCTATTGTTCTGATTTTAGCTTTCGATTAAAAAAAAGCTTAACGCAAGGCTGAAAATCGGACCAAAAGAGAAGATGACCAAAGGTTAAAGCTAGAAGGCGACAGCAAAAACAGAGAAGAGTGTTTGCATAGCTAATTCTTTTGAAGGTATTAACCCCAACAACCACACAAATGGTGTGCTGTTGGCCATGCACATGCCTCAAAACAACCTTCAAAACAACGACCCAATGCTGACTGACCAGCTGGTCAATCAAATGCACCACCGACAACAGCAACAACAACGCCAGATCCTGCAGCAAGAGCAAGTGTCTCCTCAATCAGAGTTCCTGAGCCCCTACCCTCCTTCACAGTCCACACCTGGTAGCCATTCACAAGTGTCTCCTCCGGCCATTAGCAACCAACGGCGCAGCTGCGGTAGTAGCAATGGATGTGATGATTGCCAGCCAATCAGCTATATGCAGAACGTGGGGCAGACATATGGCCAGAGAATGGACATGTACGCCACCAATTCAGCCAATGACATGGAGAACATGCAAAGACAGCAGCCGGGCCAAAAGCGAAGACGCATTGCAAATGATACTCCAACTGGGGGTGGTAATCTGCCCAATGTTAAGTGTGAAGTAAATAGCAATGGAGGTGGTCCAAAGGCTGACCTACATAAGTTTGGCAGTCATCAGAATGGGAGCACCAGAAACTATCCATCCGCGCCTGCTTCTCAACAAAGTTTTGACGACTACGATGAGTCGGGATTGCAAAGAACTATTAAGGTAAAAATTATAATAACCAAAATCTTATTCTTTGCCCAATCTTATCTTACTGACTGATCTTCTTATTCAGTTCACATCCTTTGTGCCAGAATCTTGGTGTCCCCTTTATGACTGCAACCACCGAGAGCTGCCACAACTAAATGTGGCTGTTGTAGCTGACAAGGGCTTCAACTATAGTCTGCAAGACAACTGCTTTGTGAACCAAAAGAAAAACCATTTCCAGGTAGATTTATTAGTGTGGCTTATATCGAGAGAATTTTTTATTGCAGATTACCGCAAGCATTTCTCGAGCTGCCAACTCTGAACCACCCTACTTTGTTCGTCTGCCAAATGGCGAGCTTCAGCCAATCTCTGAATTTATGCTAGCCTTTTGTGGAGTCAAACATGAGATGCCTAGCTCGGAAATCCAAATCCGTCAGTCGCAAACTGATCGCAAACCAGTGCCTCATGAAGCTGTTAGGTAAGAATTTTATAGCTCCATTAGCCAAGGTTGTGTAAATGTCCAAGTTATCAAAGCAAAAGACCAATTTTTCTGTTTTCAGATTTCCCGTCGACCACTCCATGCGCACCAAACAAACAGTGCCTCGATTGCACTTCTCAGAGACTACCCTGAACAACCACAGAAAGGGTGGGAAACCGAATCCAGAGCAAAGATTCTTCCTGCTTGTTGTCAAACTACTTGTGAACACACCCATAGGACCAGTGCTGGTGCAAGCTTACCAATCAGACCGTGTGATTGTCAGGGTATGGAAGGTTAGTGTTAACTAGGATAGCAGCATCCCACTCCAACTGCACCATTTGCTTAGCCAGTTTTGACGTTTTTTCTCACTGTTCTGTTATTAACATTTAGTTTATTTCCCATTCATGTTCTTTTTTTTTTTCATTTTTCGGTAGATTCTGCTGTCTTAGTTGATGGCTATTTGCATGTGTGTTTGTTGGCCTAAGACGCTTTACTGATTTTTTGTCCAATTTCAGGCCTCTAATCCTGGACAATTCACCGAGCCAGAGTCCGATGCCTGTTGGCAGAGAGCCAACGGCAATGTGCTCACGTTTGCTGGCCAGGTGGCTATTGGCACTGACAAACCTATTCAAGATGGTGAGTTTGTATAAGGCATACATTTTGTCGTTATTTTTTTATCCTTTCCTCATATACCCCGCTCAAAACTTGGCTTGGTAGGTTTTTCTCGTTTTTGTGTAGTTTTGAATTCGCTCTTTTTCAAATTGTGTTAGACAACGTGCGAATTTAAAAATTACACAAAGTTCAAGAAGGGTCTGAGCGTCAAAAAAAAAATTGCTGAACTTTACTAAGACTCTATTTAGCCCAACTAACTGTGCTGGGAAATGTGGTGACCAGTGGGCAGATAACTCGCCCCTCTGACCGTCGCGTCAAAGAGGACATTGCCGACATGAACACCAGAGATGCCATGAGCAGAGTGAATCAGATGCGCATCGTAGAGTATGCCTACAAGCCAGAGGTGGCCAAACAGTGGGGATTGACTGAAGAGAACAGGCATAGAGGTTTGTTTATGTATTATTGATAGAAAAATTTAAATTGATTAATTTTATAGTCGGAGTAATTGCCCAGGAACTGGCAGAAGTGTTGCCAGATGCCGTCCGAGACAATGGCGAGTTCTTGACTGTGGATGACACCAGGATTTTCTACGACACTGTAGCTGCTGCTCAAGAGCTTTATCGTCTTACTGGCAATCTGGAGTGCAAGATTGATCAGGTGGAGAAGATCTCTCAAAAGTTGGCTAGATTTGCACAAAAGAGAAAGAACCACCTGGGCTCTATGGCTTCAGGTAATTTGTTGTTATTTTCGCTCTTTTAATTTCATTTATTTGTGTCTTTTTAGGCATCAGCGACTTCTCCAACCTGTTTGGTACTAGTTTAGGCGGTGATAATAAGAGCTACATCTCCTACTCACGCACCTCTCTAGCCTCCAACGGCGGTTGTGATGAAAGCAATGATCGAAGAAAGCGATCTGATGAAAGCTCCAAAGGACATCGCAGGTGTAGATCATCCGCTTCCTATTGCCACAGAGGAGATCAAGCAATGTGCACCTCCAAAATCACCCAAGGAACTATTGTTGCGCTGGTGGTTGTCATGGCTCTGTGCTTGATGGCTATGTGCACTTTGTAAGTCATCATCGTCTCCATCACATTTTACGGCTCCTCAAAAAACTTCGAGCCTTGGGGCACCAAGGCCCAAGGTACACATATATGATTCACATTATAAGGTATCTTTGGTATCTACCAAGGTATCTTCTTCTTAGCGATCCGTAAACTGCATTAGCGCCCTTTCTAGGTTCTTTTACATATACAGTCAAAGCTCAATTGCAATTGCTCCAAGTGTATCCTAAATCGAAATAAATGAAGAGTTTCCTTACCTTAATTTGCCACAAACTAAACCAAATTGGACCAAATGAGGTGTACCGTATTTACTCTGATAAAGGGGCATCCTAAATTCAAAAAGATGTGTTTGTGTTTTTGACCTATGTTCTGCTGGTGTCTTCTAGACATGTTATATACCAAAATGTAGCTTATAATGTAGGCTACATTTTAGTATACAACAGGCCAGAAGACATCAGCAGCAAATAGGTCAAAAACACAATGCCACAAACACACTTTTTTAAATTTAGGGGTGCCCGCTTATTAGAGTAAATACGGCATGTAAGTTACGAGGTGTGAATCGAGTTTTGACTTCACTAGAACCAAGATAGCGAATCTACACAAATTCGCCATTCCCAGAAAAGAGGAAAAAATTAACTTCTCAATTTACAGGTACGTTTTGGACTGGTACAACCGAACATACGTCTACTTCCCTCACCACCACTACGGCTATCCCCACATTGTCTCACCTACTCCCGCTCATCCAATGCACTCAGACGATGGAATAGGTCATTTCAAAAAGAAATTGGACAAAGACAAAATACCTTACGCCTGGACCCCTCCACTAGACTCGAAAGCACCACCCTTAGCTGTTATTTGTGGACAGAGGAAACAGTGCCCCACTTTTTGTTGCGCCAACCACTTGAGTTATTCGGCCAAAGATGGAGACAATGAAGTAGCTGAAAGCACTTTCCTGAAGTTGGCTGGCCAAAAAGAAGCTAAAGGTGCGTTTATTATGACCTTTTGTTAAATGATTTAACTTTGTAATTACAGCAAATTTGGATCTCACCTCGCAGGAGGCCTCATCTGCGGCAGCACAATTGGAGTCGGGTGTGCGGATTGAGGTGCTGAATCTAAATGTTAGTCTAGACCAGCGCTATTGTGTAACTGAGGGAGCTTGCAATGCTCGCAAAGGCCGATACAATTTGTATGTGCCCATTTCCGACCATCTCCCAACCATTCCATTGCAATTGAAGTTTAGGTAAAACTTATAAAACAAATATTTCTAGGCATAAGTAAACGTTAAGTTATTTGTTTAAGTGCGGAAGACGGCCTATTTGTTGACAACTGTGGAATTTTGCTCGATTTTAATCACAAAAACTGTCAAATGGACACTGAAAACGGGCTGGATGCTGACAAAGACAAGACTACAAACAGCCGAAAAGGCAGGAAGAAGATGGTTGAAAGAGACAATCCTCCATTTTCCAGCAGAGTACGCATTTTCAACACGTTTATTTTTGAGTTCTTTATCTACTCTTATGATGATCCCACCCAAAATTTCTTTATAACACCAATGTTAGACCTATTTTGCACGAAGAACATAAGGAAGAATAAAGCAAAAAAAAGGGATTTTTGTGTGGGGTTCGGACAAATATGTTGTGAAGCATGTGACGCCCCTTAGATATGAATCTACTTGGTGGCTTTTAAAATTCAGAATCCTTACGATTTATTGCCTTAGAGACATCAACATCAAAATTGGCAAATCATGTCAAAATTTGAGGTAAAAAAATGGTCGGACCCAGCTGTGGATCCAACTTTTTGGGGTCATCGTTACATCGAGAGTCGACTGTATAGTCGAGCCTCGTTAATCCAGTATCCTCGATAATCAGACACTTGGAACTTGGTCGCTTGGCGTGCCGGGTTATCGAGGGTTGCTGACTGTATTGGGCTATCTCCCTTATTGGGCTATCTCCCCATTAAGGGATAAGGAGCGGTTTCTGATAGCAAATTGTCACAGCTCAACAATTTTGTGTTAACCTCAACAAATTAATTTCAACCACTGAAGCTTAAACAATTATTTTCCTTTTGCAGGTGACCGAAAACATATTCGAAGTGTCAGTTGGTGGCTTTCTGCAAAGTGCTTTCCGTTTCCGCATTGGGCATACGACTGAGTCGTGCAATATGGCCGAAGATCAACAAGGCAGAAGTTTCGATGAGTACAATCTAGTGTTCTACAGGTCTTGCTTGGTGGATGCTCTGCGAGCTTCTCAAGTAAATGCTGATTGAAAATTCTAAAAGCTTTCTCATTATAGTCTGTTCCTCTTTTCTTCTTATTTTTTGGTATTGAAGTATATCGACGAGGTATTTTTGCTTATTTTTGACCACAATTGAATAAATAAGATGTTGTTCTCCGCAGCATACCCTTATATTTAACTGATATTCGTGCTTTTCTTCTCCTACTAAATTCTTAGAGAATAAATAGTCTATCGCTATTACTACTGTTGATATTTATTCTGGCGTTGCATTTGTCTACACTAAGGTCTTTTCTTTTTTTTATGTACTCCCAGAATCAATAATTCTCCTCTAAAAAGTCTTGTTTGTTTCAATTTTGGGCATTTAATTGACTGTTTTCATTTTCATTATTAAAATGTACCACATAAAACGAAAAAGTTGTTAGCGACTAGCAGAGTTTGCCGTCATTACTACCCTTTTTCGTCAACAGAAAAATTTCTCTTTGCCTCCGTCTCACTGCAGACCTTGTTTTGTTTGTTGTTGGTTTCCAGTATACTTGCGTTCTCCAAATAAAAATTGTTATATGCGTGTATTAGTCAATGTGTTTATTGTAAGTTAATCATAAATTTAAACATTTTCTACAGGATGGCCCATAAAATTGGCATATCTTTGTGTTGTGGCATTGAGTTCTGTGATAGGTCTATTCGAATTAGGTTTAAATATGTTCCCTCTCAAACTGAGCTCTATTGAATAAGCCATTTTTTGATCGACACTATGGTCTGGTTCAATTCACATGGACCTGCCTGAATACACAGCTCCACGGAATACCTTTTGTGTGGACCACCCTGTGAAAAACTTTTTTTCTGTTCTAAAGTCTTGTGCAAATACTTTTCCTAAAACTTTTCTGTAAATACTTTGCTGAATCCACTAATATTTGGAGCTAATTGTTGTTATACAATATATGGGATTAAATGTTTTAATGAAGATCAAGAGTTTAAGCAACCCTATATTGTAATTTTTTTTGGTTTCGAAGAAACTTTTTCTGTCGGGGTTTCTGTTGCAAATTGTATACGTATACCAATACGAATAAACAGTTGTGTAAGAATTTGAGATCGAATAAGTAACAGCAGCGACACTACAACATCTGTTAAAAAAGGCTATTTTTAAGCATAGAAAGTATTGTTAATGTCAGAGATGGAAGAAGCTATGCTAGGATCCAGTCTGCAAACCTCTAAAAACTGATCTTTGGGTATCAAGCCTGAGTGGCTGGGATCGAACTTCTGGAAATTGCCTTTATTAACACTTTGCTGCTCTACTACATACAAAAACAGCTATTTAATCAATGAAACTTGCATCAAAAACGTAGTTGGCATGTTTTATCCTTTGATCTCGTGTAAGTCTCGGGCGGGCATCTATGCCTGAATTTAAGACTAGTTGGAATTGAAGTTTTTGTTTGCAACCTATTAGGTCGTCCATGGCAGTAATAATGTAGAGAAGTCGATGCCAACTGATATAGCCAGTGCTCTGGGGATCGTACAAGTTGTAGAGCCACTCCAGCTTTTCTTCCAGACTGCCTCTGGAGAGCACGGAAAGAGACTTTACAAACTTCTGAAAAAAAATTTCTGAGTTTGTGTGTAAATGCTTCAAATGGCGTTATTTTAAAGACAATTAAAGGCTGTTCAGTCAACTCTTATTATAACGACCCACTGGGGACCGGCTGAAACAGGATCCACAAGAGTCGTTACATCGAGAGTCGTTCATAGCGAGAGTCATTTACCAAAAATTCACTAGCAGGTCATTATATCGTTAAAAGGACAGGAAACTTGCTTGTCACAGCACCTTCGAAATTTAAATTCCCGCGGGACCACTAAAAAAAATAAGGGCTTAGGGTAGGTTTTCCCTTGGTGATTCTACCCTAAGCCTTTAGTTGTCCCGCGGGAATTTAAATTTCGAAAGTGCTGTGACAAGCAAGTTTCCTGCCCCTTTAACGACTTTTAAGACTATGAATGATGAGTTGCTATGCCCTGTAAAGCTGGATATTTCCATGGATTAGAGCTCAAAATTCCGGAAATCAATTTGAACGGAGAATGCAGATTACCTAGACTTTTTGCTTGGGATTGACAGGAACACACTGTTCCAGCCTTCTTTTTTAGCCTGATATCCTAGTAACTCCACCTACACTGACATAATTCACTGGTTTCATATAAAGAAAGTGGTAGAATTGACTTTGAATAACGTCCGCACCACTTGCACGCCCCTAACCTTGGGTATTTTGCAGAGACCGTGTCAATTTTCCAACTCTATTCTAGTCTATATAAGTGGTTACTACAAAACGGTGACCACCCACATCAAAAGTGATGGTGCCTGAATGGTCCACATCGAAAGTGTTGAAAATGAGATCAGCGAAGTGTTCTGTGTCTCCTTTGAAGAAGCTCATAAACCAATTCCTGACAATGTCTCTGTGAATAATAGCCGTGGGAGAAGTCTCTTTGAAGGCTCTATACATCGACTTGATTTCTTTTCTGGTGAAGTGTGTCTCCGACGTCAACTAAAACAAAAAAAATGCAACTTTCTATAGCTTTATCTACAAAGATACACACTTTTAAATGTCAACAATGCCTTTTTATGAAGACTAGAAGCCATTTTAAGTCCGCAACTCTTTTTTTTAGTCAAATAAGAGGAGTTTTTGCTGCAAAATTTTTCTGAACAACCAATGTGAAGGTTTTTACTCGTTTTGAAATGTGCGTGCGATTAATGCTGTTTGTACTTAAGCCCAAACAAAAATTTTGAAATTTGAATTTGCGCAAAATACCAAAAACACCAAACGCCCTTCGACCACAAAAAAGTTGTGCTTGTTTAAAAGTGTCCATATTTTTGATTCATTTTACAAACAAGACTATTTTGCTTGTTGGCCTACCTGATTCAAACTAAGTGGTTGCTTTAAATACAGCTGGAGAGCTGCCAAGTAAGCATTTTCAGGGTCTGAAATCTAATTTCGAGATGGTAAAATTCTCTCTATTGGCCAGACTGGAGTTCCTTTGAGCCTACCGTTAAGAGACTTGAGTAAGTCTGTTCTCTCCACAGGGTCTTCTACGAAAACAGCCTGCCTTCGTTTGAGATTACTCATGACTACCAATCCTCCTGCAAATTTTATGTTATATGTTGTGTTTTGGATGTCAATTATGTTCTTAAACGGTCAATAGAGCAATTTTATATAGGAAAAGGAAATGTTTTTTGTCACCTAAAAATTTTTTTGTTCCTTGGTAGTTTTACAACATCAGCATACAACTATAACATTTTTTCTATATGCTCTCAGCAAAAAAGTACTCGGAGATTATAAAAATAAGTCCTCATACAATTTTTTCCTAAAAAAGCAAAATAAATTAAATCATTCACCTCAAAAGACTACTTACTACATTTTCTCTAAGATGCAAGGAATTTATTAAATAAAATTCAGCTACAGCTCTCCTTCTTATGCCAGATATTTTGGCAGAATGGGCAGGAAATACACTATTGTCCACTCCCCAGGGAGTAGTTTACGTGAACACTCAAAACTGTAATAAATAATCCTAGAAATACACTAAAAAGATGGCAATCCGCATGTAAAAATGCTGCAAAAGCTGTCTTTTCTCCCTCAAGCAATAAGAAACAAAAAAAGAATGCGAAAATTTCACTTGAAAAGCTAAAAAGCTAGAAATTCTATTTGCATTTCTCCTTTCTTATCCTACAATTAGATGAATAAATGAGTAAACAACGAAATGCCGCCGTAAAAGAAATAAGATGGGATTTGCTTGTCTCTGTCACACTTCAATAAATCCAAAAAACGATCAAGGAAATGAGAGAGGAGAAAAAAAGAACTAAGAATAAGGCTTAATGAGTGCTACAAAAACAACAATGCTTTCTTTTCTAAATCAAATCAAAATAAAGAAACAAAAAAGAAGGAAAATAAAAGAATATGACGCTACTAGGAAATATTCCTCCTCCACCCCCCCCAAACGCTACTATATTTGGATAAAGCTTTGCTAAAGTTGTTTATCATTGAGCACAGAATTCAAAGCGAAGTCGGAGATTTCCAAGGGTTAGGGCCCTAAAATTTGCAAATCGACCGGGCAAGCGCCTGCCCAACCAAATTTTTTTAGGTGGTTTAGTTTTTTCTGACGTACCCTGTATCAGGGATGTACAGGACCAAAATCGGACATTTGCATGTTAGACATATTTTTGCAATATACCCTATTCTCTCTGATAGAACCACACCCAGTAGGTGAAAATTCAGATGTCCGATTTTTTTTCTCGTTTTTGCAAAATTGGACATCTGAATTTTCACTTACCCGAAATGATATGCACACAGGCATTTGAACACTAAAAATGAAGACAATGATGCTATCTTTGTAAAAAATTTTGAACCCCTTCAAAAACGTTTAGAAAAGTTAATATGAGGTAATAAAAAGAGGATTTACCGCATATTCATTAGTTATAAACGCAATAACTAAAAAGGCGCCAGTTCAGCTATTATATAATAGATGGTTAGAAAATGAATGGTTAGAAAGTATAAAAGACAATTCTAAAAACAATTTAGAGGAAAGGTAGAGTTTAAACCACAATGGCTTATTATCTTCTCTTTTGGCAAAAAAAAAATTGTGTGAAAAGGCATGAATAGAGAAAAACACAACAATTTAAAGGAAATGATTGAGCAATGATTGGGCCGAACGAACCCTACTTTAAAAAAGAAAAAGAGAAAAGAAAAACAGTTAGAATCAACTAAAAGGAGGAGCAAGAGGAAGTGCTTTCTTTCTTCGAAGTATTCTATTGGACAGCTGCTGACTGGAGATTACATAGCGTTTTGCTAATTAGCTTGTCAGTTACCTCATGGATGTGAGGTTAAACACTCAGACACCAAATTTTGTCACATAAAATAATATTTGTTTTAAGAAGAAGAATAGTGCAAAAATATATAAGTTTTGGAGTCTGCAAAAGTTGTTGCTGAAAAAGCTGCAAAAAATAAGCTTTTTAATGGGTGGTTTGAAGGAATTTGATATCTACTTGATTGCTGCCTGGCTTGTCTGCAGTCTAAACTTACTGCGCCATACTCATCAAAATAGCTTGTCTAAAGGGCACAAAGGGAACGAAGGAGTGTGAAAATATTTAAGTTTAGGAATAATGAGACGCCCACTTTGTTGTATATTTAACACCGAGTTTGCTTGTAGTTAGTATTTTATTCTCCCACCCAAAGCTCATAAAAAAAGGTTAAGGGAAAAACTTATTGGCTAAATGGTGAGACAAAAGCCAAATGACCAGCTAGAGAACATATATTTGCACAAGCCCACTACCATAGATAACTCAAAGGATAAAAAAAGAAAGGACTTTTGACTTTGACTTTTTTTTTGACTTCACATTCATACCATACCGCTCTACTATAGATAACTAATATTATAGATAACTATTATAGATAACTAGCTTGACTGGCGCCGTAAGGCGCCTTGATTAATAGTAAAGTGAGATTTAAAAGGAGAATGGAGGTAAGTAAAGGGCGCCTGCCACGCCAACGTTTTTATTATTTACGATGATAATGGAATGGGGCCCTGTGACGCGTTGGAAAAAGTGAAAGTGAAAAGAAAAGTAAGATTTTTATGGGAAAAAGTTGACCGAAACAAGTTTAGCTAGATGTTAATAATAAGTTATACCATCTACATCGAAATGATGGGTTTCAGTTAGTGGAAGCGAACCCATAAGTTATACCATTCACATCAAAATGATGGGTTTTGTCGACGCCGACTAAGGAAAGTAAGAAAATTTGATTTTTTTCTTTCATTTGTTTTGCTCTCTGCCCCTTTTTCTCTATTGCTCTCTCTATTGTATTGGGCCTAGCCCTTGGTTCCAGCCCTTGGTTCGCTTCCACCAACTGAAACCCATCATTTTAATGCGAATGGTATAACTTATGGGTTCGCTTCCACCAACTGAAAACTGTAGACGCCGATTAAGGAAAGAAAAAAATCAAATTTTCTTACTTTCTTTAGTCGGCGTCGATAGATTTCAGTTAGTGGAAGCGAACCCATAAGTTATACCATTCGCATTAAAATGATGGGTTTCAGTTAGTGGAAGCGAACTCATAAGTTATATATTGCCTAGTAGTGCCAAATTTTTTTGTGTTTCCAGTACTTCAAAATTCAATTATTAAAAAAAAATTAGTATCAAAAGAAAAGTCGCAAAGCTTTTGTTACACCTTAGAGTCGTTTGCTATGAATCTCCTTTTTTTGTCTACAACATTTTTTTTCTGAGATAGTATGTCTTCTCATTCTCTAAACAAAAGCTTTGGAAAGCGGAACGTTTCGCATTGAATCAGATCTTACTTTAAAAATACCTTTTTACAAGAAAAAAGGAAAGAAGATTCTCTATGCCCGAGGGCACGCCTACTCAATCGCTCTGCGAATTGAGAAAGAACAAAGCAAGCAGGAGGAGAAGAAGTTCACCCATGTCAGTAGAAGATGGATTTCTCCAGCTATTTTGTGTTCAGGAGGAACCCGTTCTTGTTGGTTGACTAGCCCGACAACCAATTAATTTAGAGAGGGTTTCTTTATCCAGTTAGCCGATGACCTTTTTGTTGGAGTTAGGCTTATATTGCGGTTAGTTTAGATCATTCTTCTTATCGTTTGTGAATATTTCAGAAAGGAATGATTTGGCAGTGCGTTTTCCTGACTCTTTTGGCCTTTATGATATCCTCTTACAGAGCGCAACAGAATGGTAAGTACAAAATACTTTTATTATAGCTTGTCAAATAAACATATTGACTGCAAATGTATCACTCGATTAGTTACTTGACCACTTACCATATAACCTCTATTAATTGACTCCCTGCCCCTTTAAAAATGTCTTTGTGGTATTCTCTTTTGACCTAAAAATTTTACTATCTTTTAGCGCATGAGCTTTCAGAATGTAGGGCAGAGCCAGGCCTTTGATGGCCTGTCTAGGAATCCTCAGGAAGGGAGGCCAATTTCTTCAGTGGAAGCCGGAGGAGGAGGAAAAATTTTTTAGGTCGGAGGAGAAGATTTAATATTTAAGTGAGTAAGTCAGTGCGCATAAGATGATACATCAAACTTTTGAATTTATTCCGCCTCGATAAAGACTTCAAAAGTCATATCAAACAAAGAATATATATGTTGGTAAAAACAAAGCTTCATTTCATATTTAGACTATGCCCAGACTGCTGCTGCTGCTGCTGCTGACACAGGAGCAGTAAGTGGAGGGTCGAGCAATGCCAACAACCCTGCACCTTTGAATCCTGCCGCTGCCACTTCTAGATCAAGTGATGCTCAAGAGCGTGGTGTGAATGATGAAGGGGGTGTGGAGGGAGGCCTTAGCTCCCAGAATAATGCAGCCAATGCTGGTAGTGCACCTGAGCAAGCTGCAAATAGTACACTTACAAACGAAAGTGCCGCGGCTGGAGGTAACTCTGCTCTGGCTTCCAAGACTCTGCAGTTCCCTCTGCCCAGTTGCTACATCAATGCAGACGGCTTCATGTGCTGCTCCAAGGAACTGGAAGAATTAATGGACAACACCTACAGGACTCTGAGCACCTCCAGGAATGGTCAATGGAAAAAATGTAATATTCACCAAGTCGCTGTAAGTCCTCTTGTAGAAGATAAAATTGAGTCTATTTTTCCGGAAAGTTAGAAAAGAATGTTTAGACGAAGATGTCGCGATTTTTTAAAAGGGTGTACACGTTACTAATGGCAATATTTGTGCACAAGCGCGGTAAACGGCCAGTTTGCCACACAACCAGTTTGGCAAAATGTTTAAAACTAAAAAGAAACTAGCTTTTTTGAATGGTATTTTCGGATTTTTTAAATTTTCATTTAGGCGCCAAAAGTAGCCATGCTGGACACCCTCTGCACTAGCCCAACTAAGTGAATGTTCACCGGGTGTGAATTTTTTGGAAAATCAAAAAAATAGCCTATAAAACAGGGCTTCTAAATGTACTTTTTAAAAAGATTTGTACTTTTTTTAAGGTCCACAATCTTTATCTTTTTCAATGTACTTTTTAAAAAGATTTGTACTTTTTTTCGGTCCCTGTAAAGAAAATTTTGGCACCAAAAATAGCGGAGAACAATAAGCTTTTCAAACGAAGTGGTGGAAGTGAACCGGATGCTGCGACAAATTCCGGATGAAGTCTGGTATGCGGAATCGGCGGAGTACAAATGGCGGAAGATATTCAAGGTGAGACAACAAATTTTCAAGTAGCGGATTGTAAACTACTTCTTTAGGGAAATGACTTTCTTCCGCATCTCTATCGTCTCGTCAGCACCATACTCTC
>BBSZ01000052.1:17535-51153 GCA_000981365.1 Subanguina moxae | reverse complement strand
CACCGCCACGACCAAAAGAGACGCCAGTGCCACGAGCAGACTGTTGACCGTCGAAGGTCGAGGAAGGAGGCTCACTAGATCCTAAGGGGCCCTGAGATGTACCACGACGAGCAAAAAAACTCGCACGCCCACGACCAAAGGCGCTACCACCAAAAGAAGCGGGAACAGAATCGGTATCTGGAACGCAGGAAGAACCTTCTGCAATACCATCTCCACGACCAAAAGAGACTCCACCACCACGACGAACGAAAGCAGACGTCGAAGATGGACCTAAAATACATTATAGAAGACCAGCAAGCATTTTTAGGAATCAATACCAGAATCAGCAGTTATCTCTCTGCGTCCAAAAGAAGTGCCGCCAGCAGTAGAAGAAGGATTGGTGGCTGGAACAGAAGAGAAATCTTCAACTGCAACACTACCTCTACCAGGACCAATAGAGTCACCACCACGTTGAACAAAAGAAGTTGGGCCTAGAAGAAATTTTTAAAAGACTCAAATAAAAGTGTTTAAAGACAGTACCAGCATTAAGCAATCTTCCTCTGAAAGAACCGCCACCAGCACCATGACCAAGAAAAGTATCAAGTCCACCACGACTAAAAGTATTTAGTCCACCACGACTAAATGCATTTTTTCCACAGGATGAAGGATTAACAACCTGAGCATCAGTGAAATCTCCAGCAGTTGCACCACCTTCAGAAGCCTTCGGCATGAATCCACGATTTAGACCACCACGAAAACCTTGAGACCCACTAGAATTGAAGGCAAATTGACCGGGAGGATTGTCACTCATTTAGATTTGACAGCTTGCTCTTTCCTTAACACTATAACAAACACAAATAAATCTAAACTTTCTTCTTAATTACGCGCTTGGTTTGAAGCTCACCGCTGAAATACTTCCTATGAACTCGGCAGACTTAGGCTTGGGTATGCCTAAGTGTTTATTTAATCCTATCTGCATTAATAGGCCTTTTTGTATGGGTTTTCTATCAATATGCGTAGGCCTAGATATGTAAGGATAGGCCGAGATGTATGTTTAGGCCTCACTGCATGGGTAAACCTATCTGTTTGTGCAGGTCTAAGCTTTAAAATTTAGTTCATTGTGGAGCAGTCGCACAATAGCCAAAATGACAGAATATGGAGCAAGCGTACAATTCAAATGCTGCGTTGAAGGCTTCACTGGTGCAAAATTGGGCTGAAATTTCGCAGGAAATTATTCAAAAAACAATCGACCAATTTCAAAAACGACTTCGTCAATGTGTTGCAGCTGGTGGTAATCATTTTAAATAGTTAATAAAAAGTTTATAGACCTAACGAAAGTATAAAGGCTGGGCAACTCAACGGTATATTACAGGATATTAAAAGGATTTATTAAGTGTTGGATATTAAGTGTTGGAAGAATGTATCGTAAATTGGACGTTAAAAAAAGTTTCAAAACTTGTGGGGCACACGGCATATAACAAAACTTGGGCCTTTTTAGACTTATTTACTTATCTCAAAGTTGACATTGTGGAGAAGAGTTTCCGAAAATAATTTTTGATAAAGGTAGAAAAAATCACGAGATGTGGAGATCGGAACGAGAACGTCCCCTTCTCATTTTAAAATCATCTAAACAAAAAATTGTTTTACATATACTTCTGTGCAAACAGTGCATTTCCAATACATATAACTGTCATTCTCTGCCTCTCTGGAGAGAATCACAGGTGCTTCATTTCTCAATCTGTTTGGACACGTATGTTCGCGCATACGTGGACTTAAAAATCTTGTCTTTTTTTTTCACCATATACTCCTACCTTTTGGCTGCTCATTCACCTTATTTTTCCTCAAAGAAGTTGGTCATGAATAAAATAAAGCTTTTTCTTTTAATATTTTTCGTTATTTCTGTAAACATCAGTTGGGGTAACTTTAACTTTTTGTTATCTCATTAAAAAGTTATGTGCTTTTAAGCATTAGCCCAAGATGACGCAGATACCGCTGCGGGAGATACACCGGAGGATCCACCTGCTGGAGAAGAAGGTGCAGCAACTACGAGTGATGATGGGGGCGGGGACTCTGACAAGGAAGGTGCTAGCCCTGATGCAACTGCAGCTACCGGTTGGTAAAGAATTACTAGTTTTTCTTTTCTCTTTTTTTCAAGCCATGAGGTTTTTATTTTTGCTCTTCAGCACTGAAAATTTTGACTACAGGTGTGCAAGAAATATAAAAAAAAAAAAGTTCTTTTCAAAAAGTAGGGGCATTATTGAATAAGTAGGTTACAAAAAAGTAATAGCCTACTTTTAATTAACATTAGTTAGATTAGTATTCATGTTATCTTTAACAGATGATGGTGGAGATGAAGAAAAACCAGAGTCTCAAGATGGAGAGGATAATGGTGACGGGGATCAAAAAAATACTGATGACACGACCACCGACCAGAGTGGCAGTGATGATGGAAATGAGGGAGCGAATTCAGGAGGTAATACAGGAGGCAAAGCCGGAGGAAAAAAAGGGAGCAAAGGTGGCAAAAACAAGAATAATGTTCAAAATGGAGCAAATAATGGTCCTCCAAATGGACAAAATAGTGGAAATAATGGGCAGAACGGGCTTAACAATGGTTACAATGGGTTTAACAAGAATCCAAATGGAGGCTACCCGAATGGGTTCAACAACGGACGAAGTGGCTTTAACAACGGACAGAATGACTTCAATAATGGCCAAAACGAGTTTAACGATGGACAAAATGGGAATTACGGCAATACACAAGATGATTTAGACAGCAGCGAAGAAGATTACAATACCGGACGAAATGGTATGACAATAGCTTAAAAATTTTGCTTATATTTTTTAATGCAGTTGCGGAAAAAAGTTATGGAACGATTAAATATTTTCGCATTTTTTTTCAAAATTGTTTTGCAGCAAGCCAATTTTTACACAAGTTCTAAAACCAAAATAGACATTCTTGTGCTGAATTTCATGCTCTACAACGCTGCTATTTTCATTTTCGTTGTTTTCTTAAAATATGCATGAAAATAGCAGCGTTGTAGAGTTTGAAATTCTGCACAAGAATGTCTACTTTGGTTTTAGAACTTGTGTGAAAATTGGCTTGCTGCAAAACAATTTTGAAAAAAAAACATGAAAATATTTAATCGTTTCATAACTTTTTTTTGCAACTATATATTCATATCTCCTATTTTATTTTCCTATCCTATCTTACTTATGCAAATATGCTGCCAACTAACTTTTATGAACACAAAGAAGTTTTAAAGGGGCATGCTTATGCCTGTAATTTGAATGACATATCATTTGAACGTAACCAATTTTTTACGACATTAAGCAAAGTCAAAAGGTTTGCATGTTCTTTGTCTTAAAACAATAGTTAGCCATGCTTTTTTTCAAAATTTTTTGTCAACACTCGATTTAATCACTTCCCTAAAATGTTCGATCCGCAGCTAGATCCGACCATTTTTTTTCCTCAATTATTGACATCTTTTGCTCGTTTTGATATTGATGTCTCTAGGGCAAAAAATCGTAGGGATTCTGAATTTGCCAGTCGTATTTTAGAAAACTCAACAGCTTCGCCTTTAAAAAAGCTAAATTTCGATTTATAGATACCTTTTTTAAAAAATGGTCGCTACATTTAAGAAAAATTTTCAGGAGGGTATAATAAATATAACAACAATGATGACTATGAAGACGGATACAACGACATTGATGACCGATTTGGTGGTGGAAACAATGGTAATCGAATTGTAAAGCCATATAATCGCAGAAGACATGGAAGAAGAGGAAGAGGGCGCGGCAGAGACAACGGATACAGACGAATTAATAATGACACTTATGATGAAATTGATGGAGGGACAGGATACAATAACAGCAACAGAAGTAAAATATTCGCTAATAATGAAAATTTTAAGCAATAAATTTAAGTTCACAAAAGGCTAAAAATTAATTTTTAGGATTCAATAATAATCGTCGTCTGCATAGACGGGGTGGACACAGACGACATCATAGATTTGGCAATGCTCCTCGATTTACAGCCAATGACTACAGATATAATGCCTCTTATAACGGATACGGAGATGCCTTCCTCAATGACTACGGTAGACTTCAGCAGAATCGCCGCAGAAGGCTGAGTAGAAATCTTCGGCGTCTTAGTAACACATTCACCTGTCCAAGAGTGGTTGTTCCCCGTAGCTACGATCCCAACGACCAATGGCAAGGCAGTCGACTGGGTGGTTATAACTATTACGGTGTAGCAGGCATTTATGGCAGTAACTATGGTGGTTTGCCCGAAGGCAACATCAAAAACACCGTGGATGGAGGTATCCTTCCACCAGTGAGCACTGGATATTGATACAATGGAGGTTGGCCGGGACATCTGAATGGTTATGCTAGTTATGGCCAGTCTAATCAAGCAAATAGGTAATAACACACCTTTATGTTGCACAAAATATACAAATAGTTAAAAAGATTAAAAAATTTACCGTTTTTAAAATGCTAAATGATAAAATTAATTGATTTTATTTGCAGAAACAACCAAATTGTAGCTTACTATGATCTATCCAATGGCATTTTTTTTGAAAGAAAACCTTTTAGAACAGTGTATATCTTTGGTTCATGTGCTTGTCTGTTTCTCTTTTAACGACTAATTCTTTGGTTTGATGTCTGTCCAACTGTTATCTTTTGTTATTTAACATACTCTTTCTCTTTCAAAGATCCATTCAGAAAACTTTTTATTGATTTTCTTGTTGCATAGTGTTTTCTTCAAAAGTTCTAAACATCTATATTAAAAATACTAACTGAAATATGTTATTGAGTCTTTCGGTAGAAATAAAGGAAAATATATTCTGCAATTTATCCTATCAAGAGCTATGCCAGTTAAGAGGGGTTGGTGTGTATATATACTTTTTTATACTTTACTTTAAATTTTAAGGTGTGCAAGAAGCTCAAGAAAATGGTCGAAAAACGACTCAACAAAGCTTATGCCAAACTTCGAATAGATGTTGATTCTGTTGTGATGGACAAGTTTTTTGAAGTTATGCCCAGACAAGAATCTAAACATCGGTATATGCCTTAAAAAAGTTAAAACTAAAAATATATGTTTACACTGTTTAAGAGGTCATCCACTTAACGAATTGCAGTCTTTAGCCAGTATTATGAAGAGAAGGTTGGACTCTCTCGGTTACAAATTCGACGATCCTATTAAGGGTGTTTTTTACTAACTATTTTTTGCTTCAAAGACGCCAGACGGAATCTAAAACGCTTTCAGTGTCATATTGTCTTAGAAGAACAAGTCACTCCTATGACCTTTTTAAATTCCTTGTTTAACCTTTTATAAAAAAGACATTTTTGTAAAGGAGGACACTGTTGCTTCTATGCCGGCAAAATGCTGGATGTGATGGTGCCAATGCTCGATTGGATCAATAGCTACTTGCCTTCTTTGGAAGAGATTGCTGAAAACACTAGAGCGAGCATTGTCCATTTTCTTCCTCCCCCTCCAGACCAATTCAATGCCTATGACATGGCTGTTCCATTTACCGACTTGGATTAGTGAGTTTCTTCACATATTTTTTATTACTTACCAAAGCCTGAAGGATTGCTTAACTAGTTGCCCTTATCAATTAAAAAATTTACCAAGTAAAAGACTTATAAGCACTTAGAAGTTTTAGTCTATTGGAGCATCAGTTTCTCAAATACACGACCCTTGAAATCAAACAGCACAAGGAGCAGGTTTTGAGCACATGGAAAACTCATAAAAGCACCTACAAGCAGCAGGTTTACAGCTCATTTTCATCTTTATAAGTAATTGCCTAGAACAAGCCATTACTTTACTTCAAAATTTTTCTCCTAGCACCCTCTTAAGACACCCTTAAGACCCTTTGAGGGTGACTATAATTAGAGAGTGTGTCATAATTTGAGAGAATAGGATATCAGGCAAAAAGTCTTTAGAAGTCTGAATCTGATTCACAAGTTGGTTTGATTGCTGAGATATTATCAAAAAAAGGAGAGATGAGGCTAAAACTATGTTCATGTTATATTTTAATCATATCGGGTAAGGAAAAAGTTCGTAAGAAAATTTTTATAAAAATTTTTTATTTTTTTAATGATGAAATATACTCTTTCCCACAAAGTTTTTGGTACCATTGTATAACCCTTTTTCTCTTCTTTCATTTCATATACAATGCTTTTTTGATATTCATTGCTTTTATTTTTAAAAATTAGGGATTTAAGACCTGCTACTGCCGTGGTCTAATTGTCATTTTGGTCGTCGTCCATGGACCTTACATCAGAATGGAGGTCCATCGCATCGAGCGGTCGAAACTCAGCAATGAATTCAACAGAACTTTCCAGACTCGATCAGTGTCGACACTCATTGGACTCGGGACGATGGAGAGTACCCACCGAATTTCACTAAAGGAAATGTGATGGACTACTTTATTTGACTGGAACTGGAGAAGAAAGCATGCTCAGAACCTTGCCAAACTATCGCTGATCTCAAAGAGTCGTTGCAACGAGAATGGAGACGTCTTCCACTGGATATGATAAAGAAAGCAATTGATAATTTTCCAAAACGTCTCTGTTGTTGTATTGCGGCCTAATGTGGCCATTTTGATCATTTGTTGAAATAAAGGTATATATCGTTTAAAAGCTTTTTGTCTGCTCTTTAAAATGGTACCAAACACTTCATGGGAAAGAATACATTTTATGCTTTAAAAACAATTTATGAATTTTCGTGAATTTTTTATGAATTTTCAGCAAGCAAGCTGCTTTCTAGATTCTGTTTGTAGGTTCTCTTTTCTGGGGTTTTCTTGCCTACTACTTTTTCCCAGCAATGTTTCTCACAATTTCTGTAAAAAAGCTCAAAAGACGTTTGAAAAACCATCTCTAATTGCATTTATTAAAAAATTGCTCTTTTAGTCTGTGACTGATTCCTCTTCCACAGCACATTCAGTATTTGTCCCAGCTGATTCTAAAAGATGTTCTGTTGTTTCAAAAACATATTCATCATCCTCTGTATCCTCGAATAACGGTAGTTTAGAAGCTATCGAAAACAACAACCACTTTTGGCCTAGCAATAAGACCAGTATGAATTTGTTGTTGGCTTTGAAAGAGAGAATGCAGATGTCAAAGGCTACATCTTTCTATTCATCCCTGAAAAATACCCTTAAACAAACTTTTGTTATCCTCAATTTGAAAAATTATATCCATGATGAAGAAGAAGACAAAGAACAAGTCTGCAATTTGTTGCAAGTGCTTGGTCTGCCTACTCCAGTCATTCACGCTGCTCAAGTTAGTCGAATTAGTTGGGATGAAATGAGAAAAACGAGAAGTCTTTCTCGTTTTCATTCTTCTCTTTCGAGTATGCATTGCTCTAATGATTGGGCGCGTGACATGCCATATCCAGTGAAAGTAACATTGAAATCCAGGAAGGACCTTCAAAAATTTACCAAAGCTTTGCAACTTTTTGAAGAGAAGCACAAGAATTTGTTTGACTTTAAATTTGTTGTCCAAACTATGGAGCATTTTGTAGAAAATTGTGTTGATTAAAATGTCAGAATGTTTAGAAAGTTAAGGTTAAATGTGAAATAAAGTTTTTAAACGTTTTTTAGAGCTCATTAAGCAACAAAATTGCATTCGAAATATTTTTCCCTTCATAAAGACAAATTGCAAGAGCAGTAAGAAGCGATGAAGAAAGTGTCCGTCAAACCACAAAAAAGACCTGGGTAGTTACTCGTAGAAAATCCAAGAAGCAAATTAAAAAATCTCTTTTCTGTTTCAGGATTCCGCCCCCACGCACAAAATTTGTGTGACTCAACAGTGTTGTAGTGCCAATTGTCTGGATTTTATCCATGTGAAGCAGTTGCCAAGTTTTTAGTTCAACACACATTTCTTTTTGTCTATTGAAAATATTTTTTGTCCTCTTTTCCCAATAGAAGCCGCAGCTGGCTTTTCTCTTTGTTGTTTCTGTAAGAGTGGTAGTTATAGCCCTAGGCTAAAACTCTATTTAAACAATCCCTCTCTAAAAAAAGGAAATTAAAGCATGCAATAAGAGGGGGAAAGAAGAGTTGAATTGAATCAAACGAAGAAGGGGATGTTAGCGAAATTGGAGAAAAAGTGGTTGAGTGAGCTTGGCCTCAAGCAAAAAGCAGTATAAGAAGAAAATGGAGCCACTTTTCTCTTCTATACTCTCTCTCTCCGGCTTCTCTAAGAGGAAATTGGATGAAAATTGAGATGGAGTTGCTGGGAAAGCCTGCCATTTTCGATTAGCAAGCCCTTTAGCTCTTTAATTTAACAGTTCTCTGAAGCTGTTACTGATGTTGCTTCAACAAAATTCAATTAGTCTTAGTTTGAGCTAGACTTGACAAAACACTTCAACAAAATTCCTCCAAGAATATATTCCGCCAAATTTTCAAATATCAAGCAGAATCTCTTAAAAATTTTCCTTTGCTGCTCTAAGGCCACGTCTTTCAGATGGGTTTTTGACTTTTTTTAAAACCCCCGCCGTTTTACCCAGTGTTTGTTGTCTTTTTTGTAAAGAAAAAATAAGATTATAAAGTAAAATTCTATGTTTTGGGGTTCTGAAAGAACATTTCTTAAAAATAAGGATATTTGAAAGACCTGTCTAAGGCAGATCTAATTGAGCTCATTATTGGTCGAAAAATTAGACGGAAAAAATAAGCCGAAAATAAATAAACATGCTTGTAATATTTTCTTGAAGAGGTTTACAGAGGATCTGTAAAACGGATAAGATAGAACTCGCAAAACTGGTTTGCAATGAGTAATATTCAAAAGTGTACTTAGTCAGCTACAAGTTGAGATATAAACCTCCAAAGTTTTCCCGATTCATTTTTCTTGTTCTCGTCTTTGCAAAAACTCTTAGATAATTATAAAAAGGAGCACAATTACGATTTTATTCAAGAAAATTCTTGTTTCACATCCCTTATTTGACCCACATTGAGCGTGTTAGATAATTTTTCCTGTTTTTTCTTTTTTAAAGTTCTATACGGACATTTTTTATGCGATTTCTGCAAAATACCAATATCATTTTTGCAGCATCTATTTGTCCCTTCTAAAAATCTCTTTGTTATATTTAACCTTGAACTTTTCTTTCCCTGCTTTTTGGGTTTATTATGAAAAAAATGGCTACTGCATTAAATTAATGGATTTCTATTCAAAAATGTTTTCATTATTTGGACTGTTGTAATTTTCATTTAAAAATGTTGTTGTTTCATTTGCTGGTCAGATAAATAAAAAAAGTTGCTTTCACAGTATTAGCCCTAGTCTACGGCAAAAAAGCTAGTGTTTACAGGAAGGAAGCAGATGGTATTGATTTGGTAATTTATCTGTCATAAATGCTTTGTTTACAGCTTATAAAGGAATTTAGACAATGACTGGTCGTTATTGGTGTCTTTTTCAAGGACAAATGAGGAGACGCGTGGGACATAGCTGGAATAATGAACGGTGCTGAGTGGTGGCAGGCTTGGTATTCTGATAGATAGCATAAAATAATAAAATGCTGGCTATACTTTCTAGCATTTACAACAAAATGCTTTACAATATTCCGATTGCATGTGAATTGGTATTTACAAGGCGCTATTCATAATCAGCTCAGGAACCGGTTAGTGGCTTGATTGACGTGAGCTCCTGTTTATTTTATGTTTAAAAATGCACCTCGATATGGTCACTCAGGTAGTCTTCATCAAGCATAACCTCCTTTTGAATTCGTTTATTTGTTTAATTCGGTCAGTAAAGACTAAACATTGGAAGAGGCAGAAAATGTTGTGGGAAAATGAGAACAAAAAAATAAATAAAGAATCGAACTGTTGTGCTAAAAAAAAAATTTTTGTATTAAAGAACCTTGCATGCTAAAATATCTTGGTCTTAATTCGTGTTTATCGTAAATGATTAAACCGATAAAATGGAGGCAGTAAAAATAAAAAGAGACAATTTCAAATGTGCATGCGTCTAAATAAACTTAAAAATATTTTAATTAAAACCAAAGCCTCTAGAAGACCCCTTTATTGAACGGGCGTTTATTAAGCCCACTTTTATTGCTGACATAAAACTGAGTTCTTTACCAAATTTTTTCACTGTTTTATGCTTTTGTGCGTCGTATTCGAGAAGTTTTCTAAATTTATTGTCATTTTTTAAAGATTTATTAAATGTAAATTTAGAATGTAAACCACTGATATTCCTACCAATTCGCTCAGCCTAAGGTCAACCCTTTCTATTTTGTACATACATTCCTGACTGATTGCAATTAGCTATTTACTATTCAATAAATACTGCACTACCGTCGCAGGATGCATTCTACTGTTATGTTGTATAACAAAAGAACAGTGTAAGAAATATTTAAATAACGTTTTACTAAAATCACCAATTCCCCGTACATATCGTAAACAAATTATTTCAGGCGGCAACAGTCTAAGAAAGACAGCTTTTTACTAAAAAAGTTTAGAGGTGGCAACAATTTTTTTCTTTGGTTTATTTATAAGGTGATACGGAAAGTATTGTCTGTTTTTTTTTTGGATCTTTTTTTTTCTCACCTTTTAAAGACAAATAAATACTCACTTTTTTTTAAAACTATTTCTAATAGACTATTTCTAAGCACACTTTCTTTTCGATTTGCAGCTGAAACATTGAGCCTTTATTTTTTAAAAGCAGACGAAATAAAGGATCAATTTTTCAGCTGCAAAACAAATAAAGTTTGCTCAAAATAGTCTTTTAACGGCGAGAGAAAAAGGCATTCAAAAAACCGACAATGCTTTCCGTATGACCTAATAATAAAGAAAGTTTAACAAAAATTTTTAGCAGGCTACACCACATTTGCTACATTTAAAAAAGCTTACTCCTATGAAATGAAACTCATGTATTCTTGTTGAATTGGTTAAATTGCAAATCTACCGCTTCACCACCACCACCACTCACTGCACTGAATGCATGGCACAAATGATGGCACTTGCACATTAAACACTGCACTTCATTACTTGTAAAATAATTTTTTTTTAAAACTTTGACACACTTTTCTTAGCATGACTAATTAGACATCTCCACTGTTCTATGCACCCACACATGCACTGCAGTAACGCATCACTTTTGACTCTACTGTATCATAATCCCCCACCCAAAGTAATATATCCCCCGCCCCTCCCCTAAATTTAACTGCCACAAAATACGTGTACCATCCCCCCTAACCTAGTTTAATGCCCTAAAAACGGTAAAGTGAGTCGTTTTGGGCCGGTCATTTGCGGTTTAGGCAGTTTTTTCTGCAACCCATTTCTGCAACTTTTTAGCCTTTTTTTGCCCTTTTACCATGTTTTTCTCACTGGACTATGGCAAAAAAGGCCTGAAATGCATTTATTTGTCCAGTATCTTGCTCGGACGTATTACCCCTTACGAGGGCGACGGGGGCTCGGAGTTAAGATGTGCAAAGGTGATTGTAATACAGTAGTACCTCACTTTTCCTTCTTCCTTACTATTTCTAATTTGCACTATTTTTGTTTATATTCCCTGACTTGTAAACACACACCAGGGCAGTTTAGCACCTACACCACCACCACCACCACTATTATTAACACCATTGCCATCAAAGAGAAACTAAGTTTAATTAATGGGTTTGCACCTTTTTTTACCTAACAAGCTTATTTTTGTGACTATAATATTTGGATTTTTGGGAAATGTGTCACTTTTCTAGAGCTTGTGTAACACCTTATTGTTTTTGCTAAATTTCTTTACTTTCTATATGTCTTTACAATAAATGCAATATTTGAAGAGGTTCTGTTTGGCAAGAAAAAGTTACGCAACAGGCAATTTGTTGAAACCTAAATTATTGGCCATTATTTTACTGTGATGACTTGTAATGGAAGGAGATCGGTAGAAACACCATTTTTAATGTGTTTTTGGCACCTTATTTCAGCTACTTTCATGCTTACTTTTAGAAATTTTAGCATTAAAATATTGAAGGAATGTAAGACAATTGATGGGCCTTTGAATTCGCGACCAGATCCTTGTTTGGGCAATATGATGCGAGCTCTTTTATTTCATTGCCCGTGTCATTAGTTATTAAATAGGCCTGGGCAACAAAAAAATTAACTTTTGTTATATTATGCTAAATCACTTAGAGAAGTAATGGACTTGAAAAGCCTTATTCCGTAAAGCTCACACCAACTTATGTAGAAAGAAAAATCAGCAAAACTCTAGTCAAAGAATGGTTTGCACAGTTCAAAGTCGGAGACAAAGGTGTGAAGGACAAAGAAAGACGTGGTCGAAAGCACTATCAGGTAGACACAGGAGAAACTTTAACTCCAAGGTGTGATCACTGCAGAAAGGCCAGGTGATGTGTATAGTGGGATAGATCGGATAGATAATAATTCACTGGGAAATCATTACGAATGGTTACTGCTATAGGTGGGACGATGAAGATGAGATATGGGATTGGAAAATACTCTGCAGATAGGGCAAAGAGTTATACAGATAGAGTAAAGATTACAACTTCAATAAGGATAATAATAATTAAATCGATTGAAGGAAGCGATTCGAGTCAAGCGGATAACAGCGTCATCAAGAAAATTTGAGGCCCATATCAATTAGGATGAGAAGTATAGATGGGAGCTGCTGCTTAATTCCTCATAGTCTCCAGATACTACAACGACTGATTTCCATCTTAATCAATCACTCTAGAAAATTCTTTGACAACTTTGATTAGCTGGCAAAATTGGTCAAAGGGTGGGATAGTTTCCAAGGAAAGTGACTTTTGTGAAAGTCATTTTGCTTCAATAATGTTCCAAAAAGGGCATTTAGTGAATTAGAGTAATTAAATGCTACCTCTTTCCTCAACAGCCGGTATTACTTTTGTTTTGGTGTTAGCACCAGACAAAGCCATGGCAGGCATACTAGAAGTGTTTTCAGAATTAGACGGATGACTTTTTTATACCTGTTGGTTAGTCCTCCTAATGGGGCATTGAAGCTCGCTTTGCCGTTCTCTGTCATCTGCATTCCATTCTGTTGAATGGCAATCTTTTTGGTTTTCACTTTTTTGGATAGCATGGCTGAGATAAAGATTAAGAGCTGAAAGTTTCAACTTTAAAAAGTCTGATCATTACATACGATCTGCGCTAATAAAAATCTTGCTTGCCTGGATAAAGCTAAGGATGGATAGACCCAGCCACAATCCCAGTGATCCTCCTAGTGCCGCAAAAAAGGTGGTTGGTGTCCACTCAAAGTCTTGTTGAAGCTGTAGGTATTCAAAAGAGCTCCAGAACAGAGTGATTAACGTTATATCTGAGAAATAAAGTGTTTGAAAATTTTTAAACAGAAATCCAAAAGTGTGTGTCACAACCATCACGCATATTTCAATAAATTCATAAATCAACTATGCTCTAGAAGATAGGCATTCCAGAATTTCTTATTTAGGTTTACAGTTCGCTTGATTCTCTTATAATTTTGTAAAATCAAAAAAGTTTGAACATATTGATAAAAAGAATTACCGGGTCTGGAAGTGTTGCCTTTATTTGTTGTGATCAAGTTGTAGCGGGTTTGAACGCAATCTGGCAGACAATTCTTGGCACAATCCTGATCAGTAAATGTGAAGTTGTTCAAGCTTTAAACAAAGATAGTTGAAATTGTCAAAAGGAAAATCAAGATCCAAGGAAACACTCAGTAGGCAGTATTCGCAGAAGCGAACACACCCCCTATACAAAAGCTTGTTGAAAAGTAATGAAAGAGTTTGTTTGTATCAGTATGGTTTTTGCCTACCAAATAGTTCCTAGTTGGCGCAACAAAATTAACTAACTTAATAACACATTTTTCGTAGGTACACAGTGGGTATTTCTCCAGCTCATTTTCGTCTACCAAGTAAGCCAAAGTGTGAGCAGTGCAGTTGCACATTTCCTAAAAATTAGGGTGAATTTGCAAAGAATCGAGTAGACAATACTCGTTTTATTTATTTTTGCTTGTTTTAAATTGATCACTCGTGTTACATTTTCCTTATTTTATTTTTGTTAGTTCCTTTGGTGAGGACTAACATTGTTCTAACGTTGAAATAGAAAATGTGAAAATCGAAAAGCTTATTAAAAAACCACTGAAATCAAAATTTGACAGGGGAAATACATATTTGATGTAAAAACACATTGTTTGACGGGAGATTTCAATTTAAGCCGTTTTAATCAGGCACATACATAGACAAAAGATATTAAATTTGTCTCTAGAAGCTAAGAAATCTTATTTTTAGTGATCTTTTTGAGTAAGACCAAGGAAAAAAGCACTGGGATTTATATTACAGCCCGAATAACCTTGATCATTTCCATTCTGCATCTGCTCTTGCAGTTGAATTCACTTTCATCTTCTGGTTCATAGCATTTACATGCGTTTGGAGGCTCTTTTGAAGGCAGTGTGATGTATTGGGCAGCCACCTCTACTTCCACTTCATGCCTTTGACTCATACACAACTAAAACAATTTTTATATACATGAAAAAATTTTAAAAAGACCTCATTAGCTACTCCATCCCTAATCCTGCCCTTGCCTTCCATATTTCGAGCCAAATCAGTCGGTCGACCATGTAGATCTACGGTGAGACAGTCTACAAACTGACCAGCCAAGTTTTCTGAATTGTGGGAAAGAGACAAAGTGAAGAATTCTCCCTGTAAAACAAGACATGTTTAGTCATCTTTTTTGAATAAATGTTAATAAATAAAATTTTGCCAGCAAAAGCCTGCATCAAAACTAACCTGTTCATCAATAGGTTTGAAGCTGTCCTCCTGGAACTCTGGCTGGAAGCACAATTGCATCAAAGAGAGCCAAGTGATTTTTATTTTTGTCCGAAATATGTCGTCTTCGTTGTAAGAAAGACGTTGGAAGCGTTGCAAAGATCTAGATAGTTTGTTGAAATTGCTGCTACAACCAAAAATCTGACCTCTTTAAAGTTTCAAATCCAACTTTTTGTTGAAATTCGGCAAAGGACACATTCCTCTCTTTAATTGCATTCAACCACATCTGCAGATAAACGTCCAGTTTGAGATTTTTTATACTTTTTGATACAAATCTTATGTCTTTTGCACTTTTTTTATTCTCAGGCTACGCGGTAGGTAAAAAGATTTCAAAAAACCGAATCTGAAAGCATAATTTCAAAAATAGCTTGTTAGCCAAGATATGATCTATAGTTGAAAGGTCGACAAAAAAAGTGTCAGTGCTCCAAGTTTATATCGTATGTCAGAAAGCAAGCCATTTTTTGAAATTCATATTCGGATTGCTGAGGTCTTTTTGCCCACCGGAGTGCTTGAGAATAAAAAGATTGAGGTCTCTATTCTGAAGAAAAATGTTTATAACCATCTCAAATTGGCCACTCTCCAAATCTGCAAGGTGTTACTGATGTAAATATTATTTCTACAGAACCATAATGTTGACCCTATTTTACCAAACAGGTTTTTTTCTACTCTATATAACAACTAACAAACATTAATCATAGTTCTGGATTGAGCTAGCCGAGGAGAAAGACGAAAGCCGGTGATTGATCTAGCCGCTCCTTGTGCTGTGGTCTCTCTTTCCATAGAGTTGAGGGTGGCGACCACTTGGTATGCCTCAACTACCATTTGAAAGCTCTTCACTAGGAACCAAAATTAATTAAAAAGCGTCCGACGCAACCAACCCAATGACGTTTAAGAAAAGAAGTCTTGTCAGTGTAGTTCATAAAACCTTCTTGTATAGTCTCATCCCACTCCTTAGTGCGTGCAGTGTTCAACTTGAAATGGCTCCAAGCTTGTCTCTTACTCATACAAAATGTCATGTTGGGAAAAGTCATTGTGTCATTGAAGACAATTGACATTTCTGCTTTTTTGTCATCGTATTTGTATTGCTTACACTGAAAACTCGAGTTAAATCTGTAGTTACCGTATATAATCTATTAAACGCATATCTCTTTTTATTTTTCAGTCTTCCTATCAGGGGTGTAATGGAATTCCACTTACATTTCCATTTATTCCGCATTTTTTTTTCATTTCCACTTCCAACTTCCATTTCCAAAATTTCACTTCCGTTACACCCCTGCTTCCTTCCTCTCTGTTTATTAAAAAGTCTCTTTCTATTTTCTAACTTAAAAATATAATTCCAGAATTTTTTTTTTCTCGGAATAAATTTGAAACCAAAATAACGGATTTTCTGAGGAAAATTATTGAAGGCAACTTTTTTTTGGACCATAGACTTTCAGTATGGAATGCATTTATAGCGCAAGAGAGCGAGATGACCACCGACAAAATTGGGTGTAGAAGCAGGTTTCATACCCAGCAGATGCACTAAGTTTATCCAAATAAAAATCTTTACATTTTGTAGCTACATGACCTATTTAAATTTTGTTTAGCACCAGATTTCAGCTGGAACAAGCTCCTCAAAGAAGATTTGCTACTACTAAATCAATTGTAAACAAATGACGTTCACAAGGAACTTATGCCGGCCATAAAGGCAAAAGCAAGACAAAACTCTGGAAATGGTATTGAAATGGGTCTATTGAGTCTTGTTTATTAGATTGCTGCTCTCTGTCTAATAAAGTTTATACGGTATCTGCTTTTATATCAGGTGAGTATGGCTTAAAGTACTGCATTGCTGCCCAGTGAGCTGATTTGTCAGCGTTTTCCTGATATCGAGGCCTTAGTACTGAAAAGTTTCTCGCTGATTTGCTCACTTTTTTAAGAAAATCACTGGTTTTAATGAAAAAGAAACAAGGACGATAAATTTGTAGGCAAATGTAAACACAAAAACCAACCAAATCCAGAATGTCATGTATTGTAAGAAGAGTCATCACAACCAAAAGAGAATAGAACACACTTTTCCGAAATGCGTGGTTAGTAAAAACCGAATAGCAGCAACCATACAGTGTCATTTGCGAATAAATTAAGTTATACAGGCACTAATAATTGCTATTTAATTGAAATGGGTGAGGTGAGTAAGAAAATCAAAGTTTCAACTCCACTCTTTTTGTTTTCTTTATGGTTTCTTTAAACCACAAAAGCCTGGAAAGAAATCCAATTTGGGTGTGTGAAGTGTTTTTGATTTTAAATGGAAACCGGTTGGGACAGCACATTGTGCTGGCCATTTAGTGCCTCTCACTTTTTAGGATGTTTTCTATAGGAGCCCGTAAAATTGATTTGTTTGGTGACAGCAAAATTAAAGGTTTGCTGAAATTTCAAATGTTTTAATTAGGGCGCATTAAGCTAGCTAAGGTGTGGGGCATCATTGTCAAAGTAGTATTTGTGTTATTTCAAATCAAGCTAAGACTCTGAATAAACCATTCAAACAGCAGTTAGGCTGTCTGAAAAATTTAATAAGTTTTTTTTATACCGATCATATTTATTATAACAGAGTTGGCGACTCTACTTTTGAGATCTCTTTAAAGAAATCGCCCTATAAAAAACAACTCTCATAAAATGTATCCTATGACACTCAATTTTCAACGTATGAGAGAACTTTTGGCTCTATACTAGAAGAGGACATTTTTTTGCCTTGGTCCCTCTTGTTGTTTTTTCATCACTTTTTTGGTCTTTTTTTGTCATTCGTTTTTTTTCATTACTATATTTTTGTTTATATGGTTCATTGCACTACATATTATTTTACAAGGGGACAAGTAAGGGGCCACTTTCTAAGGAGAGCTGAATCAAAAAAAAAGATCTTGAAGATAGTTTTGTTAACTGGGGCCTACTGCATAGAGAAACTCTGGTATGCATACATGTTTTATGCACCCAGAGTCATTTTCAAGTGATTTATGTCTCAGGTATGTGTGTGTGCGCATCTCAACCCCAAGCCTCCAAGCCCCCTACGCCCCCGGAAGGGGCGTAGGAGGCTTGAAGGGTTAGAGATGCGCGCACAGACTTACCCGCGAGATAAATCCGAGCGATACTCTTGACCATAAATGCATCTAAAGACTCTTTTTTGCCCAGCTCTAGTAACTAAAACATGGTGCTGTTTACCTTAGATATGCTTAGATATGCTTTGTTGTTGTTAATGCCAGAAATAAAACAGACCAAAAAAGTGATGAAAAAACAACAGGGGTGACCAAGGCAAAAAAATGTCCTCTTCTAGTATAGAGCCCAACTTTTGAGTGTTGTCGAAAAACAGAAGCCGTAAATTTGGGAATTTGGTATTTTTGTGTGAACTATGCTAATTCTAATATTTAAAGTAAAGATTCTACCACATAATAGAGCACTGGTATGCTTTTTATGCACCCAAAGTTTGGTGCCTGATTTATGTATGAAGTATGTTTGTATGTTTCAAATGTGTTCAAATGTCGCCTCCGCAGGCGTAAATCTGCAAATCTTAGTTCGCAAATGGTCCTCACCCTTTTCAATCACTTATATGTATTTTTTGCAGTACAACTTAACTTTTTATTGATCGAAAAAAAATAAATGAGTGAGAAAAAAAGTAGGCACATATCTTTGACGAATACACCGACTAGAAGCTTAAGTGGAGAATTTTTGGCAAATACAAATGAAAAAAATAACATAGGTAAACCAAATAATTGAGTTGAGCAAAAATTTTTAATAAGAAAGCTGTCAAATAAAAATTTTTGGTTTTCCAAAAATCCTGTCACAAAATAAATTGAAAAAAAACCGAATGCAAAGGAGAATGCAATTCTAGCACCATCTACAGAGAGATTAAAAAGCCAAATATATAACTGAAGCAATATACAGGGTGCGCCAAAAGTCCTGATATGGACATAAAATCCGAAAAAACTTGATTAAAACATAATAATATCAAAATACGAAAAAACCTAAAAAAGCCGGAGAAATTTTGTATAAGATCAATCTTGATCCATCATTCAAAATACCCACGCTTTGACGCAAGCACGCATTCTTTCCCTTCAATTTTCAACCACCGATCGAGCAACTCCAGATCAATTCCTTTGCAGGCTTGTTGAAGAGCTGCACAAAGTTGAGAAAGATTTGCATATCACTGATCGTTGACTTTCGCTCGCAATATGGCCCCGATTGCATAGTCGTGTGAATTGAGATCAGGACTGTAAGGCGGCCACTGACTTACATCCGGGCAGTTGTCACCACATCACTTTTGATTGACACATGCCTTGTGAGTAGGAGCCGAGTCTTATTGAAGGCACCATTGACGACGGCCAAAATGCTCCTGGCAAAGCGCCTACCAGGATTAACCCACGATAATTGGCACATTCACTTTAACCCTTCCTTAGACGAACACAAGCGGCGACTTTCCATCGGTAGTGATTGCTCGCTAGGCCATGATTGACTTCGTTGGATTTCAATTGATCTTTTGCTATAGGCGACGCTTTATTTGAAGAGTTCATGCTGTTCTTGATCTTCCCCTTCTTTCTCGATCTTTAAATGTGCCCAATTCATTGAAAAGTTTCATAGTCCTCAAAACTATCTTCTGTTCAATCCGAAGTTATTATGTGATTTTCATGACACGCTTGCCTTGCTGATGCATTCCAATAATTTCTATAGTTGCTGTCTCATTTGACGCTCATTTTACCAAAAAAAAACAAATGAAAAAAAACCTATTCCGGCGCAGAATTTAATGAAGAACAAGATGTATAAAACATGTTTTAAATAACTGAAAAAATTTAGACAAAAAGTGCATTTTATCTCCATGCTCAGACTTTTGGCGCACCCTGTACATAAAATAAATTTATTTTAAGGCGAAAATGGCTAGTCAAGGTAGATAAGCATTGTAATTTCTTCGATTAGAATGGTAGAGATTCAAGAAGAAGCTGAAATTTCAAAAATATTTCGTAAACCAAGAAAAAAACTAAGGATTCCTTTTCAGAGTTCCCACAGCTGCTCGGATACTCTAACGAGGCAAAAGTCACGACACAAATTTCAAGTGATTCAAAATGAAAAATTTTTATTATAATTTTCAAATGTCTTCTACTCAAAATTATCAGCAGAATATGCCAAGCATTTCGGTTACAAGATTTTTTAAGAGTGTTAAATAAAAAACCACTGGGACCGGAACTTTGGTAAATGACTAAGAGCGAGCTCGGAAAACTCTCTTTTTGATCAACAAATTACCTGATGCAAATCATGGACCTTCCTGTTCAGTTCCTTGATTGTCAACTGGTTAATGCGCATTTGTTCTTGCAAATCTTTGATCTCCACCTGGTCACTCTCCCCATTTTCTTCTTTGAGTGAAATAGCCTGCATTCTGGGGAACCATTCTAGATTTCTCTCCTTCAAAATTAATCCGTCAAAACAAATTTATTTGACTAAGGTAAAGTTCACCTTCACACACTTGGCTACATAACTTTCTGGTCCGGTGAATTCAGTCTCATCTTTGATCTGCAACCAGACAATGAAGTAGAGGTAGTGCCACAGACTATGCTCATTTTCGTTGTGTTCCTCAAAAGTGACTGCTTTGTTGTCAAACCTGCCTCTTTCTAGGCCACATATAAAGCAGGTGTTCTTCAAAATGTCTTCTTTCTCGTTTTTTTCTGTACGCAAATCACCAAAAGTATCGATGATGACACCGAAAATCAGGTTGAGAACTATGATGATAAGCACAATGAAGAAGGACAGATCGTACATGATCCTCCATAAGAAGTAGGGCTCCTGCAATTGTAAATAATTATAAAAATAAGAGTTGATCCTAATCGACGATCCAAATCCTATAGCCTAGGCAATGAATTTACTTGGGGATCAACAGCCCTGAGCACATCTCCAATGCCTCCTCCATTCCTTAGTCCCCAGTTCAGTGTGGTTATTATGCACATTCTCAAATTGAATAAATAGGTTGGTGGAGTAATATCCGAAGGGGGTTAAATTTTTTTACCTCAAGGTTTCACAAGAAGGCACTCTCTCATCATTCAAATTTTTCTTTTCTTCAAGCTGTTTTGCGTGTGTGTCTTTTAGGTGGTCTTCTGGACAGTGTTGGTCATCTGGTGAGCATTGCGGCCAGGGAGTGCTTTTATGAGTAAAAATTGGGTCTAGAGAGTAGCTGTCAAATGCAACTTCTCCTTCTTCTAGTTTGTCCACTTCAAGGCGAAAGTCTAAAACTTAATTATTTAATATGCATAAACTAGCGAGGTTCAATGGAGACAGGAAAATATTAGGGAGGTGGAGCACAAAGGACGAAAAAAAAACTTTTGTTTTTATTTACAACGCGCTAACGCGCGTCCGACTGAATCTAGGCCGCTCTGCGGCTGGAATTCTAAATTTTGTATCTTTAGATATCATCGAGGTGATGCTCACTAAAATTCGCCAAAAAATGATCGAAAGAGCTTATGATTTTGTATATGTAGGATTCTTAAGCTATTGGGTTAAGCAATAATTTTTTACCGTTTTGTTTGATTACTTGTCTTGATTACTTGATCACTATTGCCTGAGCACATTGCAAAACATACTATAGCATTTGAAAGTGCTCGAACTCATCTATTACATTGTTGTCGTCCTTTTTTATTTTCACTAATTTTACCCTATTATTAGGATTTTAGAGTGGCTAGCTCCGTTAACCAAAAACAGTACTTTCGACATCTACTTACCTTTAATAAAGGTAAAAAAGCCGCCGCACAGGCTCAGAATATTTGCAAAGTTTATGGAGAGAGATCTGCCGGAAAAAACATCTCAGTACTGGCAATTCAAAAATGGCAATTTTGACCTTCAAGACGACTCCTCCACACCGGTAGGCCATCCAACTTATCCTCTTTTCCGCTCCTTGTCCAACCACATGTGAGGCGTAACCTTCAACAACGAGGAGGACCTAGAAAACTGGCTCAACGTATTCTTCAAGTCTAGACGCAGCGATTTTTGGCGAAGGGGCATTGACCGACTGGTCGAAGGTGGGAGCAGGTCGTAAGCAATAATGGAGAATACATATTTGATTAAATTGTTGCTATTTTTCATGAAAAATTGCTAAATATTCAATAAAGAAAACAACGAAAAAAAATTATTGCTCAACCTAATATATAATAAGGTTTTAAAATGTGGGTAATGTTTTTAACTACTGAGACTTTTTTAACTCCCAGCAATTTTTTGCCCAGAGCACATACAAGCAACCATAAAAAGCTAGCCTTTTTGGAAGAAGGCATATCCAACGATAGAAAAAATGTAGACAAGAATTAAAGCCAGTAGTCTAAAAAAATGAAGATTAATAACGGCTGGTATGAGCAGCTTACCCAGTCAAAATGATGGATTGCCAATTCCTAGTCACTGAGCGAATAACATTTCTGAGGGTGTCATCACTAGCCACTATGTCAAACAGCTAAACAACAATGTTTTCTGTTAAAATAAATTAAATATGAATTGCAACCAGAAGTGAGTAGACAAAGGGATGCACCACCAGACCAATAACACAGAAGGACAAATAGCAGCAGTGGTACCAGACTGTGGTGTCCATTATTCTTTCCGACCAGCATCTGTCCACTAAGCCTTTGTTGCCCAAATGGCTGACCAAGTGGACTATTTTGTTGGCTAACTAAATTTAAAAATTTAGTTGTAAATGTTTTGATGTGAAGACCTGGAGAATTCCGAGCAAATACAAAGCCGTCTCTACGCCAAAAAACGCGATTGTGAGCAAGGTAAAACTAATCATTGCTGCAAAAATGCCTATTTGAGAAGCCATCGAGAGTCCAAAAGTGCTTCTAAACATGCACTTAATTTACTTTTTTTGTTTCTAAATAATCTTTACCTATCTTTTTCCCATGAAGAGTACAGGTAAAAGCAGGCGGCTACAATGGAAGCATAGATAAACGGGTTACAGGGACTGATATTTTCTGTAAACATTGAAAAAACAAATAATTTTTGATAGTTTTCAAAACTAAAATTACGATTATTTGTGTGTGAATTGAAAGGGTAGCCAAGTGCCATCAAAATATTCAGCAATACTGCTAGGAAGAAAGCCATACGACCCCAGAAGCGCAGTCGTCTGGTGCAGGCACTCAGCCAGGGTCTATCTAAACAAATAAAAAACTGACTAAACTGCTCTTTTTCCAGGCGATATAAACTTTGCAACTTCCTTTGCCACTTCATCTCCTCGTACAAGAAATTCCACTTGTCAAAGAAATCAGTGACTTTGGAGCCTTGAGCATCCCTCTCAGTGTTGATAAAGACATTGTGTTTGGTCTCAGGCGACAAGTAGGAGCAGATGTCGTGGATTGGGAAAACTACTCTTTCCATCTTCCTGTCGCTTCTTACAATCTAAAATAAGGCTTTTTTTTGTTAAAGTTGCTTGTCGGTTGTTCACGTTTGAACACACCTCAATTTGAGCGGTATGACCTCTATAGAAGTTGAGAGCAGTTCTAACTGACTCATCTTTGGCATATTCACTGTTCAACATCTGAGCCAACTCTTCATTGTGACGTGACAACTGATGCGCCAATATGAAAATGTTGTGTCCCACTTCTTTGGGGTCTACAATAGAGCCTGGTAGCGAAGGGCATTGCGCACTAACGCCAAGCAAACTCGAATGTGGTTCATCTGCTATTTCCTGTTGAATATGAGTATTTGGCACTAAAGGAACAAATAAAGAAGCACGTCTATTGTATTGGAATTGAGGGGGCGAGATTCTTCTATTGTTGTTGGTTAGTGATTCTTGTGGTTGGTCTGGAGTCGAGGAATCTTTGTGAATGGATATCTCAGGTACTATGGCTCCTCCGTTGCAAAAGAAACCTGGTTTCAGATGCCCATTAGCGATTCCAGTGATGTTCTAAAGTAAAAAATGTTGCCTTAAAAATTTGTTTGGGAGGGAGGAATGGATGAGGGGGTTATTATACCCGACCACAAGCACCCGTTTTAGCACATAACACTAACTTGATTGGCCAGAATTTGCTGCCTAACTTTGGTTACTTGGAAGTCATTGGAACCAGACATCTCGTAGGCTTGGGAAAGGGCTCTTATCTATGAGTATAATTGAGTAGATCTCGTAATGGAAACATACAGTACAGTCAAACCTCGATATAACGAACCCCCGATATAACGAAACCCTCGATATAACGAACATTTTGCCTGGTCCTCAAGGGTTTGTTACGCAGTCAAATCTTGATATAACGGACCCCCGATATAACGAAACCTTCGATGTAACGAACATTTTTGCTGGTCCCCAGGGGTTCGTTATATCGAGGTTTGACTGTATTATGTTTACAAGTTGTTTAGGTCCTCCAGACATGTGTGACATGTTTCTAAGCACTCTTTCTGCATTCTCACTATCGTGTCTTGATTCCATTACTGCCAGCAAAAGTTTGGAGGCATGACTCTACAAAAGAGAACATTTAGAAGTATGCCAGGTTATCATGTAAATATGACTTTTTGAATTTTTGGTGTTTGAATACACTCAATTCAAGATGCGAAGAAATGTAAAGTCAAATTAGCTCATCTGCAAGTCTTTCAAAGCGTGTGGGATTACAATTCGACAGAGAGTAGCGAAAACGATCTCATTTACTTCTTCAAGGAAGACGGCCCAAAACTATAGTCGGCATGTGAGGATATGCTCTTGGCTAAGCTGTTTACCGAAAGCGAAGGTTTTTTGTTCTTTAATGTTAAAAAAATTAATTAATTAGTTAAAAAATTAATTAACTAAAAATTGAGACTATGTACGCATTTTTCCCTCGCACCCTATACAATGTGCTTTTAAATACTTTTACGTTAATTTTTGCTTACTTTTATCTCCAAAGCCAAGTCCATGTGTTCATCAGCTAATGGTTTGATTTCATTGAGTACTAGTGAGATGATGATGTCCAAACCATTGGACTCATGTATTGCCAAAGTATTCTAGAAATATTAAACAATAAATTATCAACAAACACACTCTGCATCTACCTGATTTTCATGACAAGGCCCTTGACAAAATTCTGTTAAAGTGATCAAAGTTTGGCATATTAAAGAGAAATTGTGTTCTCCAATCTCTCCAAAGACACCCAGACTGCCTTTGGTGCTGCCACAAATTGTGTCCAAAAAGAGCAGAGTTTCAGCCACCAGATTGTAGTCTGGTCGATTGCGTTGAGTGCGCAGGAAATTTTGTAGCAAGGCATTGTGATTCTCACACAGCAACTGCAGGAACCTTAGTATTGGTTCAATTATAGCAACTTCTGCTGGCAAAGTATCTTTTAGTCTAAAAGCAAATTCTTTCTAAGGTTTATATTCAATAAATTTTAATTTATAATTTTTTCAAAGATGCTTTTGATTAGGGTTGTCGGGTATCCAAAATTGTCGATCATCCAAGCCGAACTAATACTCGAAACCCAAAACAATGGGTTTCGCTTCCAACTACCCGAAAAGAGTTGTATGGACCGACAAACCTACTTTTGATATTTTTGTCTAATCTAATTGATAAGATAAAAACTTTATTCTTTATCGCGAAAATTGGCTTACTTTTCATCATCCTGGTAATTGGACACAGAATCAGATACACTGGCCGGGTAGTAGATATTAGGAAATTCGTTATTGCCTGTATCCGTAGCCAAGCAGTTGGGACTGCTTATCCTAATAGCCCCACCTCCAGCCAGTCCTCGGTCAGTGCTCTCTGAGAAAGAGGACTGCTGGCTGGCGGCGGCCAGGTTGGGAGCAGTCAATTGATCACTGCAAGGGTAGGTTAGCACACTGGTAGCTGCCTCGCCTGATACTCCGACACAATAGGGGGGTATGGGAGTCAGCAAAGCCGAGGCTGGAAAGAAAAACTAGATTACAAAAGGTAATCATTTAAACTTTACAGAGGACAACACAACAGCAAAGGATAACATTTTTTAAAACAAAAGCTCATTTTAGTTATGCATCTGAAACCTCCAAACACACTTCACGCCCAAAAATTTCAAAAGCGCAGAAATTTTTGGGCAACCTAAAGAAGCCAACTTCTTTTTCCAAAAAATATGACAATAAAAAGAAAAGTTGTCAAAAATTTGTGACCAAGCTTTTGCGCAATTACAAACACACTAGTTTTTATATTCAACCCACAACAATTACAAGATGCTTTAGTAAAAACACTGACACAACACAGGAAAATAAACATGAAAAAAAAACACTCTAAGTATTTATCTAGCTGATATCCCACCTCTTAAGAAGTCGAAAAAATAGCCAGAATTTTTAACTGAAGACTTTAAAATTCTATTTAAAATTATTCAAAGTTGCTTTTTATAAAAAAAATCGAAATCTGAAATTTTATTTTGGCACAAACCCAGAGCCAGAAACCACTCTTAGGGGATGGAATGTCAGCTATGTAAGGTACCACACCGTAGGTTATAACCCAAACGTACAACGCCTGCTGATGGAAGTCGATATTAGTGCTAAAGTGCTAAATGTTGTTATTTTTCATTTACTCAACATTAGTTACTGCAAAAAAGAAAATGGAGTGAAAAAATGCCGACCTCCGGATTTTGTTTTGGTGGTTGAACCAGACATCATATCACATTTCAGCCTGTTTTGGGCTGCTTGCAGTTTGACAATAAACGCTTTGAAAAACTTGGCAGCCACTTTTTTTTCTCTCAACCGCTGATAGAATGACATTTGTACCTAAAGTAAAAATTGTATGTTAAACAGAGTTGCGCCTAAAGGTGTGGCGTTTTAAAAGATTTTGGCGATTTCCAATGCGGTCGATTTTTGACGCTGCTTTAATATAGCCATCAAAAAAATCCAATACTTTGAATACTAACATCCCTTACCTCATTAAAAATCGTGAATATAACCCTAAATTTATTTTTTGGTTGTATCTAGGACGCTTTGCGACCAAGGAAATCAAGCACCCTTCTAGGGGCAATAATTAAAAGGGAATATTAGAAAAAGAATTTTTTTTTCAACTCATAGTCCACTGAATTTTTTTTTTACACAATTGAAGACTTTTTCAACAATAGTGGTTTGGGTAATATTGATCGATAGCAACTAAAACCATTGCATAACTTCTTTATCATTCCGTCGAAACCTTTCGTCCAAGTCTTTCAGCTCAAAATTGCGTAGCTTTTCCATCTTAAAATGATGTATATTTAACGGAAAAACAAACAAACCACACAACAACAAAAAGCCTACTAATCTCAGAAGAAAAATTTTCAAAATCTCGGTAACAGTATGGACATCAAAAGTACCAACCGATCTAATCGAGAATCAGTCGCCTAGATGATCGCCAATAACTTTATAAAGAATACGACAAAGCCGTATGAACAAAGATATGTAAAAGCAGGCTATGCAAAGTAGCAAACTGAAAATTTACCTCTTCATTGCCGTCATACAGCAGCGCCTTAGCTAATTGACAGGCTTTTAGGAAAATTTCGTGGGATGGATCCATAACAATCAAGTCAATGACCAGATCTAAAATATGTTAATAGGATGGTCAAAATGTACTTTTGAGGTGCTAGGTGTCACTGGCGACCTAATTGGTACGTTCACAAAACTTACCCACAGCACCAGCTTGATTCAACTTGCACTGCACTTCATACAAGCTAATATCTTTCAGTGGTCTCAGGTCATTGTCAAATATAGCTTCTGAAGCGCAATTTTAAAGAGCTTGAATAATATTTTAGGTTGTTTAAAAAGTTTCTTGAACAGGGATCTGTTTCACGGTGTCAAGATACAAAGCAAATATCAAAGTTGTGTATACATTTCTGACTTCACAAGAAACGTTCAGAACAACCTAAGAAGATAGTAGATCCAACCAATTTTATTGCCGTCCGCAATAATGCTGGGGGCTCCAGAGCATTGTACAGCATGCTCTCCAAAATACCGTTGCAGAAGCTGTTTTCTGATCAGCTTGCCCTAAAATTTAAGAATTAAAACTTTGAAATATATTTAAGCAGAGAAGTTAGGAGTATTGAAAAAGTTCACTAAAAGTTCTCCGCACTAACTGCATAGAATATGAAAGTAGACTCGGTAAAAAATTTTGAGCTAAAAAAGATGCAATTTTTAGTTTAGTCAAGCCTTTGAGAAAAAACATAAAAGAGCGTTGCTAAAGGATTTCAGCCAACGAAAAGCTTGAAGATATTAGTAGTGTGCGGTGAATCCAATAAAAAAACTCAGAAAAGCAGTTTACACAGCACAACACACCTCATCAACCTACCATGTCATTTGAGGCCGGATATTTGGATAAACGGAGAATTTGCTGCATTTAAAAAAAGGGAATAAAGAGTACCGTGTGTCTGAAAAGTTCGAGGACAAAGCTTACGACTTTGTTTTTTCTTTATAATTAAGGCATAAATATCAATGTTTGGCACCGTTAGAAAGCCCTTTTTCTCCTCTTTCGAATGATATAAAAACATTATTTTCAATCACTCAAAATGACCATCACCAGCTGCAATACATTTACGAAGTCGTTTTTAATGGCGTCTTGAAACATTTCTTGTGAAATTTCGGCCCATTCTTTCACCAGTAAAGCCTTTAGCGCAGCAATTGATTTGCGTGCCCAGAACACGCTTTCGATTCGAGATAACGTCAGCCAAAGTAGTTGAGCACATTCTAGTCAGGAGAGTTCGGAGCCCGTTTCTTCCAATGAGTGTCAACCTTGATGAAGCCCGGAAAGTTGTCGGCAATACATTTTTGTGTTTCGGCTACTTTGACTGCCCGTATCTTTAATCAAAAGCATGTTCTGGGCCACACAAATCAATTGCTGCGCTAAAGGCTTCACTGGTGAAAGAATAGGCTGAAATTCCACACGAAATGTTTCAAGACGCCATTGACAATTTCCCAAAACGACTTCGTAGATGTATTGCAGCTGGTGGTGGTCATTATGAGTGATTGGAAATAAAGTTTTCATATCATTCAAAAGAGGAGAAAAAGGGCTTTCTAACAGTGCCAAACATTGATATTTATGCTTTAATTATAAAGGAAAAAGAAAGTCGTAAACTTTGTCCACGAACTTTTCAGACACATGGTATTACACGTACCAAAAAATGATTTCTTGAAAATTTGGTCAAAATTTAAAAAACTTTACGTTAGGTTTAGCGACACATCGCTTAGTAGTCAGAAAAGTATCATTTATGTCTATATAAGAGACAATGTCATGCAAAATATCAAGCTGAGCACGCCTGTGGCATCAATTTTTGTATTGTAAAACAATAAAAGAAGTTGTAAAAATTAAAAAAAGTTTCGATTTAAGTGTCAAAATAAAAGTCATATCAAATTACGTTTTTCCAAAATTGATACCTGACCTCATATAATTGCATTTTTATACATAACAGTGAATAGCTACCTGTAGACTGAAGTTGTGTTTAGCGCTTGTAGCCATCTTGCACAAGGTCATTAGCACTCGACCACACAAATTCTTAAATACATCCTTTGTTTTTACTTAGAAAATTTTTATTTTTAAGATGATTTCTCGTGCTTAATGGTAGTTTTCCTCGCAAAAAAAGGGGGACTATTGGGGGACTTTTGGGATTTGACTAATTAGTCGTTGAGATCGTACCAGTGTTAGGACCGCTGAAGTTATCACTGAGACTTGAGAAAAAAACCGGATTCTGGTGACCGGAATCCGTACGGATTCCGGTTCGGTCTTCTAACTAATACCCGCCTTTTGGAGTAAAATAATTACTCCCATTGTCAACGATAATATATGAAAACAAACCTCATGTTTGTTGACTAAGAGAAGCTTGCAGTGTTGAATCAGTCTAAAAACAGTAGTCATCTCTCGACATTGTAAAAAAACAAACTGACTTGGAACAAACTCCGCCATGCTCACACAGCTCCTGCAGCTGAGAGCCATGAGCAAACAAGCTTTCAGGGAAGTGGAGCACATCTACTAGCACTGAACTCTCAGCTGCCTGCAGAGGCTGAAGGAAGAATTTGAGCTCGGATACAAGGTGCTAAATTAAAAGAAATTAAATTAAAAGTTTTTTTATTAATTATTTTTATATCACCTGATAACAAGTCACCACATTGCTCAGGCTGTCAATGGTGTAGGAGAAACGAGGGGCTGCCAAACCCCTGTTGGTCCGAAGGCTGAGGGAATTGCGATTTCTCTGCAATAGTTATATAGGAGTTCTCAAAAGCCTTCTTGACACTTTTTAGACTTACCTTGGTGTGGGAGTCAGCTATATTAGAATATCTTCTGGTTTTTACTTTTAAATTTTGACTATAACTCGTTTATACGAAAAAACTACAACTTTTAACAGAAAATGGTCAAAAAGTATAAAAATAGATTTAGCAATACGAAATGGAACCTTTTTGCTATGTTTAGCTATAAACTAATGTACAAACCTTAATAAACCTGGCAGAATACGCAGCACTCTGCCATTTTTGTTTGGCTGTTGTTGCAGAAGCTATAGATGTAGGCGGTAAGCACAAGTTGTTGGGAAATAAGCCTAGTTCATTAGCTTAAATTTTTAGCAAATCTTTTTTTTTTGTTTCCAAATTCACAAAAATAGCTCACCACATTTAGTTAGACGTTTGTTGCATTCAGTCACTTGATACCAGTTCTTGGAGTGTTTGCTACTTTTCAGAGATCCATTCTGTAGTTCGTTTAATCTCTGAATAATCCCAACAAAGCGTTTCTGGTGTTGCTGCAACCCCATTCTTACTTATATTTGAGTATATGTATTTTTCGTTGCAAACATCTATGTACCTTGACATCAATTGAGGGCTGGTTGTTGTAGGGCTTCTCAAACAGCTTTATCAATACCTCAGTGACAGTGTGACAAATGTATCTTTCAAGAGCTATCAATTCTGAACTCATTTTCGGTTCTATTCTTAGCTTGTGGGTCAACTAAAAGCAGCTCAGCGCAATCGAAAATTAAAAAAAAAAGGAATTTTTTAATACTTTGGATATATCGGAGATAATGTCATCCATAATAGCCTCCAAGTATTCCGCATTGCTGGCATCTTTCAGCTCAATGTCAGTGTCGATGTAGCAGTGAAGCATGAAGTGCAAATACACTTCTTTGGCCTCCAATTATTAATTGTTATTTGAAATTTTTCAAGACACTTACCTCAATAATGCAGTCCTTAGAGGTGATCACCCTGACTATATGATCCATAGGCATGAAAGAGGCACACTTAATTTAAGTTTTCAGTCTATTGGAGATTTTTTAAATTGACATTACTTTTAATTCAGTGGCTTCATTCTTTCCTTTTGTGCACAGGGCCATTAATCTAAACTTTATTTTGCATTCAAATGCTTTCTTATATCTTTTGCTTTATTTGTTTTACTTTAATCTTTTGACCCAAAATTTCTATCCTTTTTTAGACAGACGTCTAAATTTTAAACATTGGTAGAGACATGTTGTACACTATTTTGTAGCCTGAATTTCTTTTTTCGGACGTATCTTATATTGTTTTTTTCATCAATTGTTATTAGTTTTCCTGCTATTTTAATAAAACCATTCAATTTTTAATTTTCAGACATCCAACCGTTAAGGAAGCAATTTAGTTATTTGAGGAATAGGAACAGATAACGATAGCAGCAATAGTTGAACATAAACGATTGAAAAAAAAACTAATAACATATAATGTTTATGCCGCTCTTTCAGTTCTTGACAAGTGTTTAGAAAAGGGTACGAACTTTTGGGCCACCCTATATGTCACACCAAATCCACTCACTTAACCAACTCAATATGGTATCTGAGGGGATGAGTGACATCCAAGTCATGCATTGTCTTCATCATTTCAATCAGCTGCTCAAAGCTAGCGCTATCAACATAAAATTGGCGCACATCATCGGATGCTTTGCCAATCTAAATTTCAGACAATAAAAACCATCTTTTCCACATTTAAAAAAGGACCTCTTCAACCACTTTGATTTGACAACCATCCAGCTCTTTTTCGCAGGAAGAAACAATGACTTGAAGAAACTCAAGGAAGACTGCATTCCTCTGTTTGTGCTCAATCAAGCCCACAATGTGGGCAATGAGTCCTTCCGCTACACTTTCACACAGGTCTGCATTATTGCGGAAAATGGCCACCAAAGTGGAAACTTCCTCTACCTAAAACAATATTTTTGTGATAGTGCAGTACTTTGTTTGTTTATTTATTGTAGGCTGGTCTTAATGATACTCTAGAAATAATCTAGTAAAGTAAGATAATATATTTCGCCCATATCTTTTTATTCATATTTTAAAAATTTTTTCTTTTTTGTCAATTTGTAGGTCCGAGGGTAAGAATTCAGGGGTAACAGTCCAGGGGAAAGGGTTTAAGAGTAAACTTAAACGAGACAGAAAGTATTTTAAATAAAAAAAACCTCTTTGTTCCTATTTTCTGTGTAAAAGTTGTAATTTTAGCGCATAAAATGTTTATTGACAAATATGTTATACAGTGGACTGTTGTAACCTAATGCTTAAATATCTTTCATTGTTTTTGCATTTTCCCTATTTTTACCGCACACCTGAGATATTTTTGAGGATATTACAAAAAAGATTTGGACTCTCTAGTCACTTCAGATGATAATAACATCATCATTCTTTTGGAGCCAAGGAGAGCATGGCAGTTCAAAAGTGTAAAAAAAATTAAAACAACGTATATATAGTATTAATCAAGCTAAGCTTACCGTTTCCACTGACAAAGAGCCCTCTTTAGCATTCTCATTGTCGGTAGATACATACATATGCAGACGGTTCTGGTTCTCTTTGTTGTTTCTACAAAAACTTCTGAGGAATTCGTGACTCAAGGTGATGAGTTTAGGCATTTCAATGTCGTTTTTCTGCAAAATTTCCCTTACTTAAATATAATAAGCTTTTCAGATGAAAAAAAAGTCCCTAGCTCACAAAACCCTCATTATTAGCCTAATTTTTCAAACTTAAGTGTTATTTTTCATTGCGGTCCTAGGAAAAATGCTAACTCTGCAATTTGTTAAAAATAAAAAAACTTTTTCTATGCAACTTTGTTTTTGAAAAAGTGTTTATTGACTTTGGAGGCCAAAAACTCAAAAATTTGTCGATTAGAGGGTCTTGGGCTCCAAAAAAGGGCCTTACACAATTTCGTGCACCGGGCTGCTTAGTTTTTAAATATATATAATTGCTTTGTGTGTTTTCTTACTTTGTCATATGGAATTGAGAGGAACTCTAGCACAACTTCGTAGACACGCATGTTCCTTAGTAGCTGTTGATTCATAAGGTCGTTGCGAGACTCTTCGAAGCACAAGTTCTTCATCCGGAACAAGATCTGTAAAATGAATGTGTTATATCACCTATTCCAAAAAAAATCACCCAAAACCATGTTCTTTCGAGCGTCTTACATTAAATGGGGACCAGATCTAGGTATTGTCGCGGTACTAGGATGTACATACCAATCCTCAGAGTTACTTGGTTACACCCATTTCATTACAATTTCCACTTACTTCTTTTACAATCAAATAGGACACCAGCGGCGCTTTGTCCATAATTGTGTGCAAAGAGCTGGAGATCACATCCTTGTCACTGCTGTTAATCAACTAAATTTAAATCCTCAGTTTTTATCATTTTTTAAGCTTCACCTGTGTAAGAAGCAGAAGAAGTTTCTTTTTGACCAGTGGGTAGTGTTGCTGCAAAAAGTCCATGTAGTGCCTGGGCGGAGCAGGTTCACAAACACCAGCTGCAGTCAATTCCATTTGCTCGTCTGGTATGTCCAATGAGGTGTCCAAAGAATTGTCTATGGAGTGGTATTCGTGCTCTCTGAAGTTCAGAGTCTGAACTCAAAAAACTCTCTGAACTCTCTCTCAACAGAGTAGCATTTTCATAGAATTAGGGGATAAAAATGGCATCTATCATTTATTTAGTCAAAGACCTAAATTTTTAAAAATATAACCCCCCCCCCCC
>BBSZ01000052.1:0-17515 GCA_000981365.1 Subanguina moxae | reverse complement strand
CCCCCCCCAAAGTACTTGGGTTGTCTAGATACATTAGCGTATAAAAAACCTACTCATGAAGAAGGTCATCTCCACTTAAACTTCTTGAATGGGTCATCATGGCATGGGCAGGTGAGGAAGAGGGACTCAAAGGACTAGAGCCACCACTAGCAGTGCTTGCCTTGCCATAGTGCACCCACAACTCACTTTTTTCAGTCAAATTTTTGAGAATGAACAAGTCTCTGTCAATTTGATGGTAGTTGTCCACATCCTTGTTGGAGACAAGCAGTTGAACCTATTTGTAAAGCTATGTAAATTGCACACTACTATGCTAGGTCTTATTATAAATAGAAAAAAACCAAAAATCAAAAACTAAATTTTGTTACTACTGTATTAAATCCTCACAATTGTTTATACCTCTCCCCCTTAAAAATATAGGCCTTTTTTGCCATAGTCCAGTGAGAAAAACATGGTAAAAGGGCAAAAAAAGGCTAAAAAGTTGCAGAAATGGGTTGCAGAAAAAACTGCCTAAACCGCAAATGACCGGCCCAAAACGACTCATTTTACCGTTTTTAGGGCATTAAACTAGGTTAGGGGAGATGGTACACGTATTTTGTGGCAGTTACATTTTGGGGAGGGGCGGGGGATATATTATTTTGGGTTGGAGATTATGATACAGTAGAGTCAAAACCCATTTAACGAACCAAAAAGTCAGCTCTAGTGAGTTTTTCAAAGCTTTAGGCTTAAAACTAGCCTTTTTAGAGTTTTATTTTTACGTCTTTTTTACACTTGAAATAACCTGTTTCAAGTCCTCAATAAGCTCCTGGTATTGTGTGAAGTGCCGGAAGAGCACCTTCAAAGCCATACTGGTGAGGGGTGGGAAGTCGTTCATTGTCATTTGAAGGAGAATTCTCAACAGTTGTTGGCCCTTCTCGCCATCAAAATCTAGCTCGCTGTCGGTAGACTGGAAGACTACAGTCGACATTTCTTCCACTGTTCTCTCCGAGATGACTGAAATACTATTTGCAAAAAATAATTTATGAGCAAGAAAAACTTGGTGGAATCGCCAATTCTCCATTTTCATTGCACGGAAATTTGTTTTTGAAGTAGGAGAGAGCCACGGTGATGCGGTAGTCTCGGCGGACATCCATAATAAACTGTAAATATAGTTATTTTACATTCTCTCATGACATTGTCATCGTAATCGTAAATGCGACATAAATTTTGCTTCTTCCGGACTATCCGCCAGACATTTTCAAGTGTTCTATAAATAATACTGATCCAACAGCCTAAGTAAGTCCAATATATGGTTGCGAAGCTGCCGCCGGACGGGTATCTTTCCCTCAAAATTCATATTTTTTCAATTCTATCCAAAAATATTGGCTCATATGCCATTTAAAAAACGCATAAGCGTTGCCCTAGGCTCAGTTTAGACACGCAGCATTGATTAACAAGTCAAATGCTTTTTTAAAATTTTGCTGGCCCCGATGAACCCCGGTCGCTACTATTCAGCTGTGCCAAAAATAACTCATATTACGAAGATAATGCTTTTAATTTTTTTGGGTGTATTTTTTCGACACAACTTATTCATCCAAAAAAGAATGTTAAGAAAATAAATGCCACCTGCAGCAATTCCACCACAATCAGCTTAGTCTGTAGGATCATCTCCTTGCTTTGCTTAGCAATGACTGTGTCGTCTAAAGGGGATGCTAAATCCATACTTTTCTTGCGTGCCATAGAAGATTGGCTCAACAAGGGAGAGAGTGGAGAGGATGACGGTGAAGAGTTGCTAGCAATTTTGGTTGGCAGAGAGTTCAACATTCCTTTAGTGAATTGACGGATGAGTTTGGTGTGGGGGGCGAGCCTTCCTAAAGAAAAATGGTGGAATGTCTTTAAGATAAAATAGAAGCAAAATTACTTGTTGTGCTGAAAATTTTTGGATTACTATCTGTGATTGCCAACAAATTCTGGGCCAGCTTTAGCAGCTCTTCAAAGCTGTAAAAGCCAAATTGGGCTAGTGCTCGTGCCAGAGTCACTATCTATGAGAAAAAAGTGTATCTTAGGGAGTAGATAGTGTGGTTAGCTACCTCAAAAGTGAGTCTGTTTTCATCACAATAAGCAGCAGAATCGTTGAGCACTGCCTTATAGTTTTTAAACTTCTTTCTCAGCGTAGCCAAATACTCGTCCACAATTCTGAGAATATCTTTGAAGTATTCTCCGCAGCCATGTCTATTGCGACAGCCTTCAATGTAGCTTTCCACTGCACTACTGTGATATCTAAATATAAGTGGAAAATCTGATTAAAAAACTTAAAAGCCTCGGCTGAAACTAGAACAGGACATGGTCGGAAAATACTGGAATGTCTCAACCGCAGAGATATATAATAAATTATCCAAACCATAAAAAATTTCTTCAGATACCTGGGTACAAAGAAGAACCAAAGATGCGGTTAACACGGGAATCCCCGACGGTAAGACCTGCAGGTTCTGGTGCAGAATTTAACGGAGAATCCGAATATGCGAACCGTTTTTTAAAAGGGCCACATTTGCAAACCGAAAATTCGACCATTTACCAAAAAGGGTACTATATTCAAACCATTTCAAACCAAAAAAAGTCTATGTCACTTGCCGAAACGGTAAGAAAAAGATGTGCGCGACTCATCGTGCAAAGGAAGACAATTGTTTCTGTATACAGTGCTACAGTCGACTCTCGATATAAGAGCACTTCGCTATAAGAGCACTCTCGGTATAAGAGCACTAAAAAAAAATTTGGTTGGCCGATAAAGACTGTAAAACAGACAAAGTTTACCTTCGCTATAAGAGCACTCTCGCTATAAGAGCACAAACTGTCGGTCCCAATGGGTGCTCTTATATCGAGAGTCGACTGTATAATTCAATTGAAAGACGCCGTGTTGGATGAATTTTTTGTTCGTGATTGCTTTTTGTCTTTATAAATTTTTGTAGGCTTTTTCACGCCAAATATTTATTGTGAAAGAAAAATCGATTGGGAAAAGGTAAAACCACGCGGTCTTCAAAATGTGGTACCCTAGACTTTGATGGGCCACCTTTCCTTTTGTTTTCTCCAAGTAATTTTTCTGACGTTTTCAAGCTGAAAACCCATTTATCTTGTAGCTCAGAAGTTTTTCTACAAGTCTTGAGCAATAAAATCTAGGGGAAACGGAAATATGCACGTTTTCAAGCAGCTTGATTTCAAAAATGAACAGGCTGAAAAATGGTGGTTTGGTGATTAGGACCCTGGGAATCCTATTTTTTGCAAACGACTTGCAGCCCACATGGGCTCATTTTGAAGAGCAGTTCACGGCGGTCACGTTGATATACCACAAGTGTAACTGGAATGTAAGAATGAGCGATTTTGGATGGTTTGAATATAGTACCCTTTTTGGCAAATGGTCGAATTTTCGGTTTGCAAATGTGGCCCTTTTTGCAAAAGCGGTTCGCATATTCAGATTCTCCGTTAAATTCTGAACCAGAACCTGCAGGTCTTACCGTCGGGGATTTCCGTGTTAAACTTAACACGGGAATCCCTTAAAATTGGTTAAAATTGGTCAAAAATTGTTCTACTAGCTGAAACTATACAGAATGTTCGAGATATTTGTTTCAAATTTTATTTATATTTTTTGAGAGGTTTGAGTTATCTCTTTTTACTTAAAAATGATAATAAGCCGAAGAAATTTTAATTTTATTGTTTACTTAAGTTCTTTACTTTCGTTTGAAGCTTTACAGTCAAATGAAATCTAACAAATTACCTCTTCACACTCACTTCGTCGGGAATGTCTCTCCACAGCCTTGCTATAGATACCACTCATTTATTATACCAAAAATAAAGCCATAATTCTAACCATGTCGGACAGCTGCCACTGGCGAGCCTCTGACAACATGCAGGTGAAGCATTAGCCGACAAAAAGAGGCTCTTATATCACAGGGTAGACGAGTGTCCGACATACATCTGAGTAAATTAATTTTGCTTATGTTGTGTTCTGTCGTCCAGGTTGTCGATTTAACAATTTTTCGAAAATCAGCTTGCGATTCAGCTCTTTTGGAAATCTTGATGAAAATACTTGGCTTTTTAAAATTATTTTGAAAAAATACTTCAGTAGCACCAAACTTTTCTCGCCAGTTTTCCAAATTTAATTCGAATTTGAAATTTTGGCATTATATGTGTTAATTAATCAATTATATTCTCTCTTTAAGTGTACGAAAAAAAAAGGCACAGCCTTTTTTAGACAGCCAATTATTTGGTGTAAAATTCTTGACTCACTGCAAAACCAAATCAATGGGTAGCTCTTGACTGATGTTGAGGAGTTTTCTCTCAGGTGGAGGGTCAATAGCCAGATATTGCTGGTCTTGGCACATCTGAGCCAACAGAGCTAATTGATGGCGGTAGTAGTCGATCATTTCTCTGTCTTCTTCTGATTTGGACTCGGCACAGGCAACTAGGGATTGGCAGTGGGAATCTTAATTTCTTTAATAAATAAATAAGGTGGTTAATAAAAATAAGTAATTCTTACTAGAATAACTCCAACAAATGTAGACCTCAAAGTTTCTCTAAAATGGTACACATAATTGTTTGCTGATCAAATAAAAATGCCAAAGAAATAAAACAATTTGCAATAATTTTTCTCGTGAGTTTTATGCCTTTGAGAAACATCGTTACAGAATATTTAAAACCAAAATGCAAAAGATTTAAAAGAAAAGGCAGAAAAATAAAATCTGAAAAGATTTTATTATAATTTGTGGTCAAAAAATTTGTAGCCGGTACCACTGTAATATAAACTACCGTATTTCCTCTAATAAAACGGCATGCCGTTCTATATTTCAACCCCTCCTCTTTCTTCTTAGAAAATGCCGTTTTTATTAGAGCATGTTGTCCAAACAAAGTATTTCGGCGTATTAGAGGAAATACGGCATATTTTTTATATATTTTTACATTATATTCTTGTTATAACCTGGTGGCGAGGCAAAAATCTGGACTGTAGTAAACCCATTTATATTACAAATTTTATATTAAGTCATCGATACATGTAACATGTAATTTTAAAGAGCAGAAAGATGCTACAAAACCTATGTCTTACTGGTTCTCAACGACACTACATCTGCGAATGTCATCAATCCTTTTCTTTGTGCTCTCCGCCAACTGCTGTACAATCTCAAGCGGCATTTGCCTCATGCATAACTTGATGCGATTGGTGAGTTGGCGAATGTTTTCGACTTTCTAGTCAATAGTCAAACTCTACTTTTCAGAATTGACGCTAAACCTTCAATGGAACGGGCTTAGAGATTCGTCGTCGATGATCCAAGAGAAATTTGAAAATTCTAGAAATTTGAAAAAAAGCTTACAGGATGTCCTCGTTTGAAGGCATTTGTTTTAAAAAAAGTTAATTTATAAAGACAGGAAGAAACTAGAAAAAAATGCTACAAAATGGCTTTCGAAATAATGGGCAGTTTGCCAAAAGTTTGTTGTAAAAAAAGCATAGAAGTGCGTCCAGATTTTGCCTCCCCACCTTTTATATTTTTTAAAAAGCATCTTAAGTTATGCTCAATCCAAAAACACCAACATCTTGTGAAGAGTCTGTAGTGGGACACATCTCTGTTTGCATGAAAATATCCCTGTTTTTCTTGCTCAATACGCTGTTGCAAATTAACTCCTGTATTTTCTTATTGGCTTCCCCGCGGCACACACACAAGTCAGCCAGATAAACCAGAAATCTAAGTATTAAAAGATTTAATTATTATTAATTAAATTATTCTCATTCATTCTCAATAATTATTCTCAGAACTACTTGGTTATACTACTTGGTTAAACCAACCCCATCCCCCTCCAAAAATTATATGAGCTTTCTAGGTATATTGACATTATAAGAAGCATTTTGTGACTATTTTTAAATAGATGAAAGGCTGTATAAGGGAGGGCGAGGACAAGTAAAAAGCCACTCTGTAGGAAAAAAGCTCTTGAACATAGCTTTGTCAACTGGGCTCTACCGCATAAAGAAGTTCTGGTATGCATGCTATATTCATGCATCCAGAGCGGCTTTTATAGTGATTTTTCTCTTAGATATGGGTGTGTGCGCATCTCAACTCCAAGCCCCCGCTGCCTTCGTAAGGGGACGAAGGGTATATTTTGGGAGTATCTTGGAAGTATATCCTAGTAGCGTCAAAAAGCATACTTTCCGCATCGATTGTTCCTGACCAGTTCGACAAAACGCTCAACATGAGGTGTTTTTACATATTTTTCCAAGAGTTTTGGATTGTTGTGGAGCACTGCAGTCATTGTGTCTTCAGCCAACAAGTTAAAGCCGATTTGCTCTTGGATCTGGTCAAACTTTTCTGCCAAAAACTCCTGAACAGAAAACAAATGTGAGTTTATGACGAATGTTTTAAATAATTTTATATTATATAGAAATTTGCTCTGTGTATGGGGAAGATGCTATTGCCGCTAGGACTGCTCAAGATTTGTTTTGAAATATTATTATTTCGTGGCCTAGTTGAGTAGCAGCAAATAACCCAGTGAGAATAGGTGTTAAAACTTATGAAAAAGGCAAAAATAAAAAACTTTTGGTGCTTTTTTTGATGACGAATAGAGCGAGGTTTATGAAGAACTTGGCCTAAAAGGGGATCAAAACAGGGCGAAAAAATATAAAGCTATACAAAGCAAAAAAGAAGAAGATCATAATTGTACTGTTGTGACCTTAAATATAGAAGAACTATAAAAAACACAAATGTTGATTGATGCAAAAATCTACCCACAGAGATATAAAAATAAGGTTTTACTTAATTTTGAAAAGAAAAACAAAATAAAAAGGGAGAAAGGACCCCTACTTAATCTAAAAAACATTCAATAAAAAGCCTAAAAATAGAGAAATTGATTCACCGCTAGATAATGACTGGAGAATCAAATTATTATATTTGCATTATAATAATTTGATTAACCTGTTAGTCGTATTCTTACCAGCATCTGTACTCACCACTTTTACCTTCAGCTTTTGAAGACTTTTAAATGAGAATTCTCAATAATTTTTTATGCTAATTTTTTAAGGCTGAAGGTATTCAACCACTATTTTTGGCTCTTACAAGAAGCAGTGCAAAAAATGATCGAAAATTCCGACTTTAAGGCCATCAAAAGCTGAGAGAAAAAATGGTGAGTATGGACCTTGGAAATAACTGTATCACCGCAACATAATTTGACAAGCGATTTCACATACATCCTTTGGAATATCTGTTCTGAATCATTGTGCTGTTCAATATTGCATACACAATAAATGGTTTTAAATAAAGGAAACAGTCTTTACTAGTTTTTATAGCGTGTTTTACCGTTTGGTCCATTTTCGCCACATTTTTTCTTTTGACCACTTATGTATTTAAAAGAAGTCTCTTTTTAGAGCACGGATTAAACTGAGATACTAAACCCGTATCTGAATAATTGTATCTTTGCAATTCAGTCGGCGCGAAAACCCAATTTTTGTAGAAATAATAAAGAGAATAAAACAGCGAAAGAATTGATTCTCAATTCTTAATTTTTGCTTGTAAGATGTTTGAACTTTCTAACACAATTGGTAACAACTTTTTTAACTCAAAATTACTTACCTGATTTTTTCTGTAGCCAACCTGAGAATACTTGAGCAGAGAATAGCTTAGTTGGAACATCTTCTGAAAGACCTCATTCCTCTGCTCAGTCAATTCTTGAGGGGAAGATAATAGGGATTGCACTTCGCCCACCCCTTGCCGCGGCATAAACGGCGCTTTTAGAAGATCAAATACTTGGCCTAAAACACCCTGCTCTCTCAACAGCTTTTGTTTATCTCTTGTGGGGGTAAAGTCGATGATTTTCAGGGGGTCAAGCACATGATTGTTGATGTTGGTCACAAAGTAGATGCAGTCAATCAACAATTGAGTAGTGAAGCTAAATTTGAAGTTTAAGCCCAGAAATATTATGATTAGGATACATACTTTATAGGCTCCTTGCTCACACTTTTTCCGCTCCGAATTAGATTGATAAATTGGTGGAGTGCTCGACAAGCATCATTTGCAAAGTCTAAGTCACGCACTTCCATGGGAGAAACAGGAGATAGGGCAAAAGCTTCTTTGTCCACTTTAATCTCTTCACAAATAACTTGCACCCACCCTTTTTCGTTCTTACTAAACAGTGGATACATTTTTGTATTGTTAGCCATGCTAGATGAGTTATTTGTCACAGATATTTAGGAGTTATGTTTTTAAATTTTGCTCGGTAAAAACAGAGCCATCTACCTATCTCCTACCTGCTTCTTGACGTTTTTAATAAGGGTCAAAAATGTTCCTCACGACATATTTTTAAATCAAGATAAAGAAATACCACTATAGTGTCTGAGAGATTACTTTTCGCAGAAAATTTGTTTAAAAAATGTTTAACAAATATACCAAATATAGCAATGGCATACCTGAAGTGATACAAATTGGTTTTTTGAGTAGGATCAGTGGTATGCACCCAGGTGCCAGTCAGCACATGTTGCAGTCGAACAAAAGAGTTTATTGGCACACGTGATTCTTTTTGCAACTGCAAATGGTGCTGTACTTGTTTACACCCAACAAATTCATAAACTCAAACTTTATTTTTCTAAGGGATTTGAGTAGGTAAAATATCTTCAAAGTCAAATTTAAAAAAAAATTTTTGGAAAGCTCCTTGCTTATCGAAATATGGCTGAAAGTAAGATAGTATCCGTTTCGAGATGTCAACGTTCCAACTTTTGGCCATATTTCGGCAACCAAGAGAATTATAGTAATTCTGCTTTCGGATTGCGAGTTTTTCTTAATGGCTTGATAAATAATTTTTTGCTGTTTTATTTGATTGCTTGTCTTACCAAGCTTTCCTGCCCTTTTGAATTTTCATAATTCATTCGATCTTTTTTTTTACAAAATCTTTTTACAAAATAGTATATAACGTTTTTTAATATCAGCGTTACCCACTGTTGATATTTCCTTGTCAACATTGTGCCACTCTCGGCCATAAAGAACCTATTCCTGTACAGAATTGTCACTGGAGACGAGAAGTGGTGTCTCTACGTCAATAGGAAGCAAACGAAAGAGTGGGTGGCCCCAGGAGACACGCCAAAGCGAAGAATTAAACAGGATCTGCGCCCAGAAAAGAAAATGTTCTGTGTCTGGTGGGAGGGCCTTGTGCACTGGGAGATGCTTGAGCAGAACGAAATGGTGGAGAAGAACCTCTACGCATCCCAGCTGCACCGAGTAGAGGCTCTTCAGCAGAAAAGACCTAGCAGAAGATGCCAAGTCATCCTGCTCCACGACAACGCCAGAACCCATGTTGCAAAACTCCTCGATACCATCAATGAGCTCAATTGGGAGGTTCTTCAACACCTACCCTACTCCCCCGACCATGCTCCAACAGACTACCACCTTTTTTGCTCCTTGTCCACCCACATAAGGGGCGTAACTTTCGATAACTAGGAGGACCTTAAAAACTGGCTCAATGAGTTCTTCAAATCTAGACCCAGCGATTTCTGGCGAGGAGGAATACATAATTAATTAAACTTGCTATTTTTTATGAAATATCCAAATATTCAATAAAGAAAAAAACGAAAAAAAAATTATTGCTTAACCTAATACGTTATAAAAATGAATATTTTTATGTGAAAATAGAAAAATTTTGATAAAAACTTGCACACCTACAAATTGGTGCTACCAAGCAAAGATGATAAAAAAAACCTACAGCTTTTGTTTTGGCACAAGGATCTAGCATGAAGAGTAGAGAGTCATCTCTAGCTGGGTCTTCGGAATGTCTAGGCACCAGCACATAGGTGGTGTGACCTTCTTCTGACAAATCTTAAAATATATATGGTCGCCCTTCAAGTTAACTATAACTAGTTGATGAACCATGACTGGCATCTGCTCGAAAGCTTTGATGAGAGGCTTGGTAGACATCAGCTGGTCTGAATATCCACTTGAATTAGAACTATATTTGCAGGATTAGGCATACTTGAGACTAGCTCTTCTACTCTCCGTCGGTCGAGGTACAGCCTGTATAGGCACAATAGTCAAGTACTGGTCAGTAGCCAGGTGTTTGAAGCGAACGCACCGCCTCCAAGTGGCAGCCCCACCTCGGTAGGCCATCTCTTTGTTGTGCACCTAGGAATAATTTTTTTTCAGTTACAACTATTTCTATTTATATAAATCTTTGCCACCTGAATTTCCCAAAGAGCTCTAGAACTTGTAGCATCTGTGGCTGAAGGTCTATTAGTGAGCCGAAGAAAAACTACATCTTTTTTTGTTCTAGGCTCTTCATCAAGAGTCAAGAATGTTTGCTGGTCGGCGTGGAAGAGGCGAACCACATCTCCCTAAACAGTCTTTTTGATAAAAGAAGATACTGTCAATCTTCGTTAACCCAGCACCCCAAGGGACTAGGCTCCGACTGAAAAATCGATAAAATCACTTCTCGGAACCTTCCGTGGGGTATTGTATAATCGAGTCTGTCGGGTGAACGAGGGTTGACTGCAGAGTTAACTGATTTTTTCTCTTTCCAATCTCTGAAAACTCACAGATTTGACATTGTCCGGTTGGTTTTCATCAAACTGCAGAAAGACATTTATCTGCCACTCAGTCAGTTCATTTAAACAGTTGACCTCCCATGCACTTTTGTGATCCGTTAATTTGTGGTTTGACAGATGAAGTTGTAGTTTTGCCTGGTTAGTGCTGGAGGAAGAAGGGACAGAAGTGCCGTTGGAATAAGGGATTAGGCAAATCCTTTCTCCAGACATAACCTTAATTTGAATTCTGTTAAATATTTGCTTGAAAAAAGCCACAACCAACGTTATCTCCAATAGAGACGTGTTTATAGACCGGCTCTACCGTGAACCAAGAACCTTCATTCCCTGATCGGTCTAAGTAGATGCGCATAGCGTTCCTCTCTTGTCTCGCTGGAGAATTCTTCTGCATCGTGATATATTTGTCAGATTTTACATGGACCAGCTAAAAAGTTTGGATGATAAGTATGTTCGCTACAAAATAGAGGCTTTATGGCCGCCCTACCCATATTATCAAAAATTAAAAAAAATTGAAAAATAAAGACTTTAAATAAATTTTTGGTCACAATTTTATACCTGTATAGAAGAACCATATTGAATGATACTACCCATCATTTTGCGATATTCCAAGTCATTTTGCTCTTTTTCCTTGTCTGCTGCCACCCTCAGCTTGTTCAGCATTTCTTCATCAAATTGTTCGCCCAGTTGGCACTTCTTCTGCTCATTCCAATACTGCTTTTGAGCGGCATATCTGTTGACTGGGCAAATCCGAAACAAACAGTCTAAAAATTTGAAAATCACGTAAGGAAATCAGAATTACATAAGCGTAAACCTCTGTAAGTTTTGGGTGGAGATTGCAAAGTGCCGTTTTTTTCTTCCACAACACATCGATCATCCACTAATCTAAATATTAAATTTAAAATATTAGGGGTTAAACAATATTGCAAAAGTTGGAACTAATTTCTATAGTAAAAACTTCGCAGTGTCGATTCTCAGCCTAAGAATATTAATTTAGATCTTAACTTATGAATCTAGCCTGATTTTGGAATTCAAAGTTAAAATAAGAGAAGAACCAGCGGAAGGACAACCACTTTAAGAAATAAAAGAAAAATATTGGAGAATCAATTTTCAAAGATTGTGCTGTGGTCTACCCTATTGCTCTTTAAGTTTAAAACGATCAAACACCCCAATATTTTGAATGAGAATTTGAAAAAGACCCAAGAGTAGAGAGAAATCCCTCATGTTTGCCAGCATTTTGCGCATCTAAAGCATGCAAGGACACAACATCACCAATTCGCAAATGAGTGCTGTGAAAGGCATCTGTAGAGACTGTAGGCGAGAATTTTTCTCGAAGACGCAAAAGCCTATCGGTCATTTTTTGCATAGCCTTCAGCTTTTCCAAAGATTTATTGTTGATATATTGCAGGAGCAGAAGTAATAGGATGTGTCTCTTCTAATCAGCAGTCCATAAGAACAGAAGCAAAAGTAAAAGCAGTGGTCAATAAATTTATCAACACTTCTTGCCACAAAGTAACTGATGGCATCCTGGACCACTGAAATTAAAGTAACGCCTATACACAAGAAGACAATTTTTGCTTAGCAATCACAAAAAAAATAAAAAAGCCAGATGATAAAATGGAAAGGAGAAAAAGATGTTTTCCTATTTAACATAAGTCTATTACAGTTTTAGAAGTAAAATGTTATTATTAAAAAATAGATAACATATATAAAAAGTTAGTGTAATGGTCATTTTTACATGCTTTTATGCTACAAAAAAGTAGGAACTAATAAAATTAGCTTGATACTAAAGACCGCCATTGGATGTTTACTAATATTGACCTTATTTGATGTTTTGAGATCTCGTGCCCATGCCGAGGAAAAGTGAACTTTGCACAGGCGTGTGGGGATCCTACACGCTAAATTTTTGATCCCCACAGCCACGCCCAGCACTTTTATTTTACCCAAAACCCCGCCTTGCAACTCCATCATCTCTATTCAAAAGTTCCACTTAAAACATATTATTTTACATAGGTGTTACCACTGCTACTTATGCGAGGATAATATGACTAGAATAAAAAACACATTGGAAACAAGTAAAATGTTATTATTAATTAAAAAATAGTCAAAAAACAGTTTTAGAAGGTGTTTGAATCCTTTAGTTTTTGTTGTTATTTTCCTTTATGTTCTTCGAATTTTGGAGCATTTTTCCTATTCTTTTCCTTTTCCTTTTGTATTATCATCACCATCATCATTTATAATCATCGATTTTCTGTGATGATGAGCTTTCTCATCAACATAACAACAACAGAGAATGAGACGTCGCTCCTTTCCACCCACTTCTGCCACTATTTCATTAGTATTCTCGTCTATCAAATGGTTTTTTTCTTTTCACTTTTCCGGTCTGCTTCGATCTTGCTGCAACTTTTCTTTACTATTTAATGATTGGAGAGATGCAGAAAGCAACTGGAGAGGGGTACAAAAACATGCAGGACAACAAAATATACAAGAAACACCTCCATTTTACGACCATCCAATAAAGACACTATTATTTTGCTGCTTTTTCAAGGTTGGACAAATGTTGTATCAAAAAATGATATATCTTAATAGCTTTTTTTTTTGGGGGGGGGGGAGTATATCCTAGTAGCGTCAGGTGCATCATAAATAAGATTTAGCTATAAACTCTTTTATGTATAAAAATTGACCAAATATTGGGTAAAAAATTAGTACAAACACTAGACCAGCATAAGCTAGGGATTGTAGATGTAAGTGTTTCTAAAAAGAATTTTGTTTTTCAAAAATGTTTCTAATTTTATGAAGAAAGAAGCATGAATTGATTTCATTTTCAGCCGACACCGCTGCGGCAACAAAAATAACTCAGTTAATTGTGTAGATTGTCTCAAAATTATAAATATAAACTGTAAAAAATGGTATTGGTCTTTTTATCAAGTATTATTGAACAGACCGAGGAGAAGGAGTGTACAAAGGTTGTTCTTAAAAGAAAAGATGGGCAAATTAGATAAGACAAGAAATGCTTTCAAGGAAAAACAGTTTAGAAAAAGGCTTCTTGCAAATTTTATATTGTTTTAGCTGAGGAAAATTTCTGTCGAATGAGTAGAAGAACGCTTGATTTATGTTGCAATATCGACAAAAATATCCATAGGGAAAATGCAAAAACAGCATAAGATACTAAATATATTATTAGCTAAATAAAATCAATTATTGCTCTGTTTCTTCTTCGTTTAATTTAAGTCCCTTCATTCCATTTAAGCCAGACAATTGTCGAATTTTTGAGAAATGGCAAGTACTGAAAAAATCAGCAACTTTATTTTCCTCATATAGACAAACCATTTCGAAGGTTTCATAAGCTTCATTGCTGGTCACTACTTGTTTTTCCTGTTCCATTCTTTACACTAGTTTTACGTTTCCCACCCCTGGTTATTAATTAATGAGTTCTGAAGGTTTTAATAGTTTAACCAAACTAAAAAACAACGTAAGATGACGGATAAATTGAATAAATGAACAAAATGAGGCTAATTTCTAACCAAAATAAGGAACAGAAAGATAAATCAGCCTTTCCAAGCTAATAAATAATTATTTCTTGAAGAAAAACGAAAAAGAATTGACGAAGTCAGCTAAGCAAAAACATTGTCTATAACAAAACTCAAATAAACTACTGATCGCGCGTAAAAGGTGTAACCAGGGGATAGCATGTAAAAGAGAATGCATAATCCTTTGATCCGATCAACCTTTTTCCAGTCAAAGTAGAAATTTGGAGAAAGGAAAAATGACAGGAGCAGAGAAGTAAAGACCTTTTTTGAACATGCCAACAAAATAAACACAGTACAAATCAACAACTATTGGGTTGGTGCATAATTATCTGCGGTCTATATTGGTGTGTTTTTCTTTTGTGAAAATTGCCTCTTTTTAAATTTTATTTTTTATAAAAATAATCTTCTCTATATAATTAATAAAAATACGTGTCTATACAGTATACATATGCGTCATATTGTGCTGCATTACTTCAAGAAAGGATGGAAGGCAATACAGTCATTTCGCGATCTCAAGGAACAATCAGCTCAAAACGTCTCAAAAAGCTCGAAAGGTGTGAGAGACTAGCTGGATGGGTTTCTCTGCTTTCCGACAACAATAAAGCCGATCGCGTTCAAATTTTCACCGATTTACTGCAGCGAAACGAACAAACACCATTTTTGATGAATCTTGTCACTGGGTATAGATTATGGTTGTTGTTCAAAAACGTCAAACAAAAGAAGGTTTGCGTATTGCCAGGTCCCCAAGGGAATACCGAAAGACATCCACTTTAAGAAGGCCTAGATTGTGGTGTGTGTGGTGGAACAGAAGCTGAATTATCCTTCTCAAACGGCATTTTTTATTGGTGCAATAACGACAATGAACGTCTAAAGTGGCGGATTTCCGGACAAAAACTACAAGCGGCAAATCATCATCAACAGCGACGTCTATTTAGCTCAGCTTGACCGCCTTCACGCTGCAATCGAAGCGAAAAGACCGCGCAAAAAGAACCATATCGTCTTCCATCACGATAACGCACGTCCACATGTTGAGCGTCGTGTCGTCGAATTCATTGCCAATAAGGGATGGGATCTGCTCCCACATCCGTCATATTCACTGACCGAAACTCCTACAGACTACCACTTCAACCGCTCGTTGAAAAACTCGCAAAGGAACAAAGTTTACGACGCTTTTGATGAGTTGGTGGCCGATGTCAAAGCATAGATCGCCTCTAAGAATCGTGACTTCTTTGCCTGCGAAATCTACCGACTACCAAGCAAATGGGAAGCAGTGCTTGAAGTAGATGCTGAATACGCTCCCGAATAATCATTTAAAGATGTTTTTTCGAATTTTTTTGTTTTTGGTGAATAAAATTTTTTGAAAAGAACCGCGGATAATTATGCACCAACCCAATATATCAAGGCAAATTGTTGGACGGCAATGGCTGTTCATTTTTGTAGATGACTAAAAACAGTGTTGTTTGAAGAAAAAAAGATGCTTCACTAATTTCTCTCTGCTTTTTCTTTCTTTTGAAGGATAGTGATTCATGTTTTTTTGCTTTTCCTTCTCCCTGCAATCCTTGTTTTGCTTGTTGCAGTGTTGAAAAAGTGAAAGTGGTAAAAAATGGTTTGTTGGCAAGTTGCCTGTTGTTATTCCATATAACATACAGGGTGCGTTAATAAATAGTCTATCATTTAAACAACTTCAGCCAGCTGAACCAGACCTGTGCCAGGACTGCATCTTCAGGTGGAGGAGACTGTGCCGTGCGCAGGTCGGGAGCACCCTGATCTTTTGATATCATTCAGCCAATTAATAGACGGAAATTTTGCGCCTGTACAAGTGTGGGTGTGTTTGGTAATTTTGGTGAATGTAGGAATATATTTTGTGAATTAAAAAAAAAATAGCTGCTTTATGACATTTTCCGTATTTAGAAAATTTTATGACAAATTCATAAGTTTGGGTGTATCACCAAAATTATCTAATTTTTATATTTGCATTTAGGTGATGGTCTACTCATATTCTGTTTTTTATTTCAAAAGTATTTTATTGACAAGATATTCTTTCAAAAACAAAGATCTAATAACTGGTTTTTTTCGCAGCAGGCGTTTTCCATTCTATCTATTTGCCATAGCCAATGCCTCCATAGTAGTGCTTTTGGTTGGGATTATAGCCATAGCCTCCTGCTCTATAGCCAATATTGCTCTTCTGTGGAGGGCCATAGCCTCCATAGTTGTTGTTGGAGCTCTCATATCCGTTGTGACTGCTGCTGTAGCCGCCGCCGTAATTCTGTCCTTGCCTATATCCTAAAAAAAGTCTATTTAGAAAGGAAGAAAAAGATAATTTGTGTAGAAAATTTTTATTGTTTTACCAGTTTTGCTACCCACCTTGATTGGGTTGACCATAGTCTCCAGCATTTCCATAACCTTGTTGTTGATGATCATAGCCTTGTTGTCCATAGGTAGCCTGATTGTATCCATAGCCTTGCTGCTGGGGTTGTTTATAGCTGCTGTGACCATAGCTTTCACCATAGCTTCCATAGTTTTTCTGCTGCCTATAGCTGTAGTGCTGATGCTTGGGGGCACAGCACACACATTTGGGGTTGTATGGCGGGAAGGGCAGCTTATGTGGGCGATTCATTTTGTAGGCGTAGTTGTTACCACCATAGCTGTCCATGGCTCCATTCTCGTAGTTGTCTTGTTTACCCTGTTCATACTTTTTGTCCTTGGAATTGCCTAAGTAGTAAGAAATTAGCATTAAAGTGTTTTCAGTGAACTAATTTCACCGTGAATAAATACTTACTTTCTGTTTGACTACCTTGATAGGCAGGTCCGGCTGGGTACTTGGTGTGAGGTTTGGATGGCCAACCACCTTGGAAGTTGGGCGGACTGGCTGGAGATTGAAGAGCTGGCTGGGTAGCTGGGGGAGCAGGAGGGCTAATGCCTGGAGGCTGGGCTCCTGCCTGACGCTTCTTGCGGTACTAAATTTATAAATCATTTTTACTGTTATCCACATTCGAAATTGCCCACATTGTTGCCTACATTGGAGTAGTTGACCTGATCGTAGTCGATGATGAAGCCGAAGATGGAGTCCTACAAGCATGTAAATTTTAATCTTTAATGTCTCTTTTTTTATAACGCTGCCTTGGAAATACTCCTGTCCCTTCTAGCAGCCAATTGGCAGCAGGTGGTGCAGTCACTGTCGTTGTTGATGGCAATCTTAGAGCAGCGCAGACGATGGGCAATGGATGGCTGGTTGTTTTCGTAGCCGTAGTCTTGATGTGCATAGCCTTGATTTTGATATTCTTGGTGCTGTTGACCATATCCTCCATTTTCATAGCCCTGGTTGTATCCTCCTCTGTAACTACCTTCTTGACCGTACTCTTCATTGCCTGTAGAATCAAAATAGGCGTATACATATATATAAGTATGAGATATGCAGATACTACTGCATTATACCCCCCCTCCCCTAAAAGAATAT
>BBSZ01000051.1:0-14749 GCA_000981365.1 Subanguina moxae | reverse complement strand
TCCAGAAGACACTAGCAGAACATAGGTCAAAAACACAATATGTCTAATACTGCAATGGGTCCTTTTTGACCCATGCCGTAATTCTAGTGTTAAAAATAGTTGTCATGCCTTTACCCTAAATGCATCCCGAAATTCTCAACGGTGACATAAACTTCTTTTTTGAACAATTTTTTAAAATTTTAAACAAAGTTTTTTTCAGTCGCTAGATTCCCGAGGTCCTAGACAGTCTAAAGGGTTACTTCACCAGCAGCAAGCTCCCTCATCGGCCGCTTCCTCACGCCACCAAACCCCTAGAAGGGAGCGTCGCCATTTACTGCTCAACAGCGGCTCACTAGAAGAAGGGCAACCAGCCAGAAGACTGGGTCCTTCTGAGCAGATCTATGAGGAGCCGGAGTCTCTAGGAGGGCATGTCCATAGACGTGCTGGTATGCGCTCCTCCTCCCTAATCCCACGACCTTCTAGCAGCAGGCCACAACACCATTTAGTTGAGCATTCCCCAGCCAGCAACAAGAGAGAAAAAGGCCTCATGCACCCGAATTGGCGACAGTACTTGTTGGAGGGCAGTGCAATGGGAGGGGGTACTGCAGTTCAACCATCACCGCCCACCCCCTATGTAGTGTCCTCGCCCTCCTCTCATCGAAAGTATCACTACAAGTTCTGAGAGTAGTGAGGAGAATTAACTTAAAATATCAATTTTTCTTTCTCATACCATGATCACCTCAACACATTAATGCCATTATGTATGTATTTGTTTGATTGTAAAGATTTGAATGTTAGTTTTTGGAATGAGTAGTGTCATTAATACATAAATATTTTCTATCAAAAGAAAAAAAAGGGATTTAATAGATTTTACAAGGTCGTTTAGCAGCGATTTAAGCAGCGTTCAGCAACACTCTACACTACAATTTTTGTTTGTATCGGCACATATATTCTTTAAAAAATTCTCACTGATTGCAATATTTTATGCTGTTGGAGGCGGGGAGGGTTGCTTGCTGGACACTTTCGAGGAATTTAACCCTCTGCGCTTGTCGTTTCCTTGATTTTTACCCAGATACCCTAATAAGTTGAGTTGAGTAATTTATAGATAAATTTCCAAAAATCATTAAATACTTTGTCGAAGACGCAGGAATCACCCGACAGTCTCTCACACTATTTCCAATCTGCATTTTGTTAATATGACAAAATAGATAACAGTGTATAAGGCAAACTATAAAATAGAAATGGTAGACAGAATAGCATCTATTATAAGTAAAGAATGCTCCCAAACGACTAAAAATATTAAAATACACGGCAAAAAGAGTCTCTAAATGCATCTTTGGTCAAAATTATTAATCGTGTTTACCGTATTCTCTCTAATAGAACCCATGCCCCTGATTCAAAATCGTGTTTTTGGCCTACTTTTTCCAAACAAGTCTTAGGCAAGTTAGCACCCAATTTATAGCTAAAACAATAAGCTACAATTTGAGTGGTAACTTGCTTGGGAGTTGTCTCCAAAAAGTAGGTTGAAAACACAATGCCAAAAACATCATTTGAATTAGGGGGTGTGGTTCTATTAGAGAGAATACGGTATCTCACTAAAAAAATCAGATTACAAAAATATATATCATAAAAGCCCGCAAATCACCTGAACCAGCTGAATGATAGGTCAACCATCTGAGGGTAGCTAAGCCATCTGCAGGCAAGTGAACTAGCCAGAGCTTAAGTACACAAATACGCGACTTTTTTGACCAAAAATCTGAATTTGGCACTCCCACCCATCCCCCATAAGACTTGTCCGGCTCCCATACAAAGTTTTGCTCATTTTGTAGGAAATTTTCTGAAATTTATTAATATACCTGCAACATGAATTTGTCGGACCTTTACAAATGACTTTTCTGATGCCTTATTATTTCTTCAGTATCTTGCTTGAATTCATCTCACAGGTAAATCTGTGCGCGCATCTGTAACTCTCAAGCCCCCTTACGGGGGCGACGGAAGCTTGGGGGCTTGGAGTTGAGATGCACAAACACCCATACCTGAGAGAAAAATCAGGTACTTCTGCTGTTTACGTCCCATATGGACTTTATTTTGCCTGGCACTACTATTAGTTCTGACTTCATGTGGAGAAGGAAATTCTCAAGGCCCGATGTATTTTTTTCTTTGTGTTCACAGATTAGTGAATTGTATGTTGCAGAATGCTAGATCTGTTGTTATAATGAGGAATAAAAGTTTTGGTTGACCAAAAACCATATGTGAAGTAAACAGCAGAAGTACCAAAAATAACTCGAGAAGCAGCTCTGGATGCATGAAAATAGCATGCATACCAGAGTTTTTTTATGCGGTAGAGGCCAGTTGACAAAGCTATGTTCAATATCTTCTCTTTTTTGATATGATAATATTAAATTTGCATATAGTAAATCAACCATGCTCTACTGCCTTTCAGAATCTTCAAGTCGGAAATGCAGTTCTCGGATGTGCCTCGTAAGTCAAAGAAACATTTGTCCAAAATGTTTCTAATGACCGAAATTTCGAAAGAGAAGTCTACAAATATTGGGTTGTTCAAAAAGTCATGCGACAGTAATACTTGTAATCATTGGGAAATTTAATAATTAATAACAACTAATGATTTAATGATCTGTTCACTAACTTTGTTTTCTTTCTATTTCTTTTAAAAATGGTTCATAAAACAGTGGTTTAGGCGGTCAAAGTTAAGCGTAATGGATAAATACCTATATATGTGGCTCTAAAAATGTGATTTTCTGATTTTGGTGGCTTGCATTGGCGCTGTTTGCTCGACTGGCCAAGTGTTTCATATTTTTCTATGTTGTTTTGCTTTGACAAGAATACAAGTTAATATGTTCACCAACACTGGTTTGTTTTTTTGTTAGTGACCAATATCTTAGCTTGCCATGCGGTCACAAATGCAAATAAGGCTTTTTTTCGGTTTCCTCTAAAAATACTTCTCCAATTAAATTGAGTGACTCCAATTCGTCTTTAACAATAATAATCAAAAACCAAAGGTACCATTGCTTCAAATTCCAGGCCAGATAATCCATCTAGCCGCTGCAAAAAGAAACAACTATTTTGTGTTTTATTTCATCAACACCTGTATTATCAGCAGATGTCTTCTGGCGCTCTGGACGACTCAGCCAAGCAGGCCCTTAAGGAGATTCCCCTGCTAAAAGTGGCTGCAGGACCCAGAGATGGAGACCTCTGGCTGGAAAGACTTAGAGAAGAGTACGAGGCACTCATCACCTTCATCAACAATAACAAGCAAAATGACACAGATTGGTTTCGTCTAGAGTCAAATGCAGATGGAACTAGGTGTGTTACAATGTATTCTTCATCTAATTCTATAGTTGTTTTAGATGGTTTGGAAAGTGCTGGCACTTTCATAAAATGATCAAGTTTGTTGACTGTCTCTGATGTCATTAATTGTTTTTGATTTTGTAGGTATGAATTTGATGTGGAGTTTGACATTCCCATAACATATCCTAAAACGGCCCCTGAATTAACACTTCCTGAGCTGGATGGCAAAACAGCTAAGATGTATCGAGGGTATACATGTATTTTTTTTATATTGTAATTCAATAACTGTAAAGATTTTGCTAAGGGAATCTTTGGCCAGTTTTTAACATTCTCAAATCTTGGTCTTTATATACCCTTTGTTATTCCATCACATCAGCTCTTTTTGAAAGTTCATGACTTTTACCCTAAACCATTTCTCCTCAGGTCGCTTGCCCGTACGAAGAGGGTTCAGTTATAATAAACCTCTTTAGAATGCTGCTTTTTTAATAAGTCGATATTATAACCTTCATCACTTTCTTAACTTCGAAAAAATGGCCTTACCAGGTGGATGAATTTATTAACTTATTTAGTGATTAATTAAAGAAATGGCTATTAAATTTTTCTTTTTTCTAAAATGAAGGCAGGGCTTTTCGAGCAACCTAATACAGTCAACCCTTGATAAGCCGGCATCCCAAGGGACCAGGCTCTAAGTACCTGATTATCCAGGGTGGTGAGCTATCTAGGTCCATTTCTCGATAAAACCACTTCTCGGCACATGCCTTAGGAGGCCGAGTTATTGAGGTTGCCGCAACCATTGATTGTATTTTTCAGCATCAAAAAAACTTTCTATAAATGCATCTTTTAGAGGCAAAATCTGTTTGAGCGATCACTTCAAGCCACTCTGGGCCAGGAATACACCCAAGGTTTTGCTTTTTTCCATGTTCACCTTTCTTCTTTAATTAATCGATTGCAGTTTGGAATTGCTCATGCTTTTTCGCTAGGGCTTGGCCCCTGGCTGGCTGTTGAAGTGCCTGACCTAATTGAACGGGGGGTGATCTCTTCTTCTAACACTTCATCATAGACCGGGCCACATGGTTATATTGTATGTTTAAAGTGTTGTTGCTGACCAATAAAGGAGTTCACATTAAATTGTGTTATAATGGCTGGTCATCCCTGATCCATTCTTATACTTTGCAATATACAACTGTACAAGTTTACATACATATTCATTTCCTAATAAAAATTACAGATATTTACTATAAAAGTGAATTCAGAGACAGCATCATTATCAATCTAATAAATACAAGCCAATTGCATGCAGCAGCCGCTTGGTCAAAAGTGGTTGTACTTGAAGGAGTAAATTGTAAAAGTTGTAGTAGTTCGGCAGCAGAATGACCAGCATGGATACGTCCCTCTCCTTTCAGGTTATTACCCTTACTGTTTTGATTGGTTTGACTAATTGGGAATGTTGTTGTTGCATGCAGGAGTCAGAAAACTCATCTTCCAGTTCCACAGCCAAAAAGAAAGCTTTGTTGGTGCGGAGTAATGCATTTTGTGGGGATGACGACACCAAGAATCTGCGCCCCTCTACCCAACAGTGTAGTGGCAATAGCCAGCAATTGATAGGCACAGCCAACTCCATGCCGGCAATGGGGGTTGTAGCAGTTCCAAGAGGAAGCAGTGGGAGAATGCGTACTAAACACTGCTCCAACACACCTTCTTTGTCTAGAGGTTAATATTATTTTTAAAGAAGCATTGTCAACAATGGAAATTATGAAAGCACAGTCAAATATTTTCATCAAAAGTCCATGCACTTGCCGACAATTCGAATGCGCGTGGTACATTTTTCCTTGGTGTACAGTCAAACTCTTTTGGGTCATTCGAAATTTGCTGGAATGGACATCAAAGAAAAATGTACCACTTGCATTAGATTTTCATTGTCGGCAACGGAGATGAACTTTTAAAGGTCTTTATGGTAAATATTTGTTGGGCTGTACACCATAATTTACACGAAAATTTGTTACGAGATACGTTTGTTACGCGGTCACTTATTACGCCACAAAAATTTGCTTGTATTCATTTACAGTACTAAGCCTAAGCCTAAGTAAAGTTTTGAACAATCACATCATAGAGACTTCACATCGAAGTGGCCTATCCCCAAAACTTTGTTTAGATTCATCCATTGTGACTGCCACTGCTGGAGACTACTGCACAGACTCTACTGGTATTTATCTTTTACAATTTATTGACAGTACGCTGCACAAGAATGCCAAAGACCGTGAGATGTTACTCAATCTGGAGGTGGAGATGCGCAAATTTGTGCTCGACACCAGGTAATTACTTCTTCTTTTTCTTGCTTGCACCTGATCCATATCCTTATTTAGCAAACAGGCCTACAAGTTTCCAAAAATGAGTTCTTACAATCGAATGTTAGTGCATCGGGTGGCTGCTTTCTTTGGTTTGGACCACAATATTGATCAAACTGGAACTGTAGTTGTGGTCAACAAAACACCCAACACTCGACTGTAAGTGCATCCATCAATTCAAAAGCATAGTTTAATTGGCTGTTTGTAGACCAGATATTGAGTTCCGTTGTCTGATAAAAAACAATTTGTACACAGACCGTATGCTACATAATCGAAGAAATGTGCAGAGTTTCGATGAGGTTTGCATTTCTTTATATGTATTACTTGAATGTACACCCTTTACATGTCTACCCTCATTAGCAATGTTTCTTAATCGTTGGCACACCGGATAGGCTTCAGAAATTGGATGATCCGACATGTAGATTCTTAAAGCTCAGTTTTGAACCCTATTGTGTGAAATTTTCCGGTCTCTCCGATCCGACCTTAGGCAACCCAAAATAAATGGTTTATTTGTATTTTTGGTAATCTTTTAATTTGAATGGCTGCATTAAGGGGGCTTTTGCTATGAAAGTAGTGCTGAAAATGTTTCTGATCGATTCCTAAGGTTTTTCCAGCCGTAAAGTGCATCTGTACTAGTGCTGTGAAATCACCCTGGTAATTGCTTTCTAAAAATGTCCTGATTTTGCGACCCCAAATCTTTTTCAGTTTTTTTACTTTTACTTCAAAGTTTTATTTTCATTTTTTAGGCCTAGGATATGCGAGGAAACGCTTCAGCTTTCTATCAAATAGGCCGAGATCTAAGATCTCATTATTGCAAATAACCAGGTTTAGACTCAGGCCCTCACTCATTGTACGCAAGGTTCAAGTGCCTTTCATGTTTAAATTGATGACGTGTTCACATTTTGAAAGCAGTGTTCAGACTGAATACTTTTTTAAGATCGTGCACACGTATTTCGACTGGCAACTTTTTTTGCCTATTCTGACTCATTTTCATATATGAAAGTTTATGCTCATTCGATAGCCCTTGGAATTTAGTTGTGCCTTTTAAAAACGAAGCCCCTTAAAAAAATTGGAATTAGCGGTCTTCTTATGGCGCCAAATTAAAAAAAAAGCGTGACGGACACATGTAAGATACTATATTTGGATTTCAGTGTCGACTCACCTCTCTCTACGGCAACTACCACCCCGGTGCTTTGGCCAATATCCAGCAGCAGCAGCAGCCATTTGTAGCTGCTGCTACTGCTAACAGTGGAAGTGCAACCTTACACTCTACAGTTGGCCCTAACTACCCTCCTCTCTCTTCCTCACTGGACATAATCCGTAGAGCTAGATCATTTGAAGTGGGTGAATGGCAGAACAGTATGGCAGTGATGAGTGGACCAGGAGGGATGGCACCTGGCACCGTTCCTTTTTCCGCTTCTTCTTCAAGACACCATAGACTGAGTGGAGGCAGTACCAACTCTACTTGCAGTAGTGTTAACTGGCAGCAGCAACAGCAATTCCAGCAAGTTTATTGCCTCAAAATTAATAAATTATTTGAGTGTTTTGGATAAGCTGAGAAACATGCAAAGTTTCGCTATTAGCTACCCATATTGCCAAGACAAATAATATTTTTAACAGAACACAAAACCACAACAAAACATCTATTAAAGATGTGTTTTTTTTTTATTAATTCTCTAATTATAGCTAATATTTGGCATTGCTTGGCCAGTTAACAAATAACAACAAATAAAAGTAAGGACTTGCGTGGGAATGCTCGAAAAATAGTTGCTTCTTTTGTTGACCTATAACTTTTGCTTGGCAATCTCTAGATTCATATAATTCAAGCGATTGTAACATGTAAACCAATCACACCTAGCATAATCACTGCCACAATAGTTCAACATGTAATCGCAATTTCAGCAGTCCCAGCTCCAAGGCGGGGAGGGTATAATCCAGTAGTCAAGGAATTTGATCAGAAACTGTTTCTCTGCAAAAGAGTATAGGGCATTAGCTCTTCTTTTTAAAAATTTTGTACACAATTGAGGAAAAAGTCTTTAGATCAACTGGATGCTTTGCTATAAAGAAAAAGATGAGCGTATCAGCCATCACCAACATTAATGAATACATATACACATCTCAAATACATTTTTTTAGTGCTGCTGGTGGTCGTGGTTCTACAAATTTCCACTCTCCAGGATTGGAAGGACTGGGTTTGGGATTTGTAGCTGGCTCACCTTATGCAGCTCCACCCCCAAAACTGTATCAACAATCCTCTTTTTCTTCTTCCCGTCCAGAGGTGCACCGTTTTTTGATTTTAATGTCTGATCATAACAATCACCACGCCAATTTTAGTCACTTGCTTCATTGCACTCCCGCAAGGGTCGTTTTGGGAGTGGAGAGTGTGTATTGGACCAACAGTCAGGCTACAACCAAGTGCGCAGTCGACAATTATCTAGCAATTCTAGCAACCAACCGATCACCTCCTCACCCATTACCGGCCAACTGGCGACCCTTGCCATCAGTCCCAACAACCACATCAAACAGAGTCAGGACTTTAGTTTCGAAGCTGGGGGTGTTCTGCTCAAAAACTCTTCAGCTGAGGCAGCATCAGAAGAGAATGTTATTATCGACCCAACTGGCCAAGTGCCGCAAAATCACTACTTCCTCCCACCACCCACCTATCCATGTTCAGAAGGGTTTGTGCCTCCAGCACCCAAGTATAGAATGGACATGTCATATAGTGGTGCACCTCCTCAATATATGGCTGCCCCTCCTCCTAACAATTATAGCTATGAATATGTTGCTCCTGCCAGTACATTGCAGCCTGCCTATTCTCCAGTGGTTTATGTTCCAACCAGCGGAGCCTACGTTCAAGTGTTTGGATCTCCTCAGTATTATGTGGGTGGTGTAGGAATGCATATGGCTGCTCCTGCTACTCTCTCTGCTCCATACCAACAAGCCATGGGAGCATATGGCAGTGAGGTAAGTTTTTTTAGAAAGAATGGTACTTTTTTCATCTTTCAATTTATGTTTTAGCAGTTTTATTGTGTTTTGTTCTAATAAAAATGGACAATAGACAAAAATACTTGTTCATAAAAAATTTCATCACTTAAAGAGTAATAAACCAGTGTTTAAGTCCGAGCAGCACTCCTCCTTCCAACACCTGTCTGACCAATACCAACACTCCATGAACATCTCCTCCGACTCTGGCACTCAGTGTTCCCCCCTCCAGCAAACAACAAATGGACAAATGCGCTCCTATCACGCCTATCAAATTAATTGTGGTGCCACTGTGCCACCTCCGTACTATCCTCCTCCTAATAACGGTTTAAATCATCAAGCAGAAGTGCCAGCTCCATTGTTGACTGATACAGAGGGTGCCGCCACCTCATCTCTTGGAAAAGCATCTGAAAACAAGTGAGGGTACATTATTTTTTTGCAATTGTCCAAAGAAGCTGTCAAGACGGAAAGTCGAACATCAGAATTTTATCTTTCAAAATTTTAGAAAATTTGTCAAAGCGCTTATCTCTTTGGTACACTTCTTCGATGACACTAAACTAAAATAGTATAAAAAAGGAAGTCGTTCTTTAGACTGCTAAGACTTTAAATAGGGTTGTCTACACTATTCCAAACATCGAAATTTTAGAATGGCTAAGCCTAAGCCATTTCATACTACATTGCTCCGCTTTGTATCATTTTTTACTATTTCCGAGTCGAACAACTATGTCGAACAACTATGTTAGTGAAGTTCCTCTCTTTTTGCCTTTTAAAAGTTTTGACGTTCCGCATTTCATATTTCTAATTAATTCAACAGGGTGGCGCGACAACTCACAGGGGCCCAAAATCCAAGTTTATGATCACTTCAAAAAGTTTGCGCAAAATTCAAAAGTCATGAAACGTAGTGTTACTTGTTAAATTCTACTGCGCGGTAGAGCAGAAAATTTGCCGCATGCAAAGAATTGTGTAAAAAAATACGAATTTTCTACATTTTCATACAGAAGGAAATCAAAAAGCCTCAAAAATACGATTTTTTGTGTCGAAAAACATGGGTTGCTGGCTGTAAAGAGGTCTAACTTCAAATATCTTTGGTTTATCAAAAATCTGTCTGGAGATTTTATAGTAAAGATCTCAAGTTACATTTTGATATATCGGATGTTTCTAAAAGCTGTGGTTTCACGATTTTCGTCTGTGCCGAAATTTTGGCTCAATGTTTCTTGTATTCAGGTATTTCGATATGGTCTCTACAAGGCGTGAAAAGAAGGGAAAAATTGTCCAAAATCAACTGAAGCCGATGGCAGCGACCAGAACAGATGTTGTAAGGCGCGCACAGCAGATGAAAAAGAAGCAGAAGCATCTATAGACAATTCAGCTGGTAACCTCCAGGAAATCTCGACTGGGTAAGATTTGCTAATCTGTTTTTTTGTTATAGAAGTCTTCAGTGAATATACTTCAAAAATGCCTGGGTGTTATATCAGCAATCAAATCAGCTCCTTTCCCTACTTCTTTGTCGCCAACCCAGGATCTTAAACTATGCAGTGGCAAACTTTCTAGCGAACACCTAGCAAAATTTGGGAAAAGTACTTTTTTGGAAACTTTCTTTTAGTTCATATGTGCCATTATAGATTGGAAAAGATATCTTCGCTCCAACCAAGAAAGTAAACCGGTTAGTCCGATAGTTTGCAAGCCAGCTTCATTTTTATATAAGAATCCGTCTACATGTGGGTGTCGAATGTCAATGAGGTACTTGAGCTAAGATTTAAAAAACTGATGGAATAAAACAAAATTAATTTCTGTGGCTGCTACAAAGGGAAGCTCTTTCTCACTTTGCTTGGTCATAAGCGAGACAGTACTACGAAGTTGGTTATTGGTGTTGGCAATGTCTTCAAAGCAAATAGTGCCAACAGTTTTCTTCTCATTGCTCTCTTCGACGACGATGATACTTTGATTGAGGAAGGTATGAGATTGAGGAGCGTTATATTATAAATATCGTTTTTGATCTCGATGCTGTTGTAGACTGTAGCAATGAATAAAAGATACTACTGAGTTTGCTTTCAGGTATGCCAGAGAATAATTTTTTGGTCATTATCTCAAAGACATTTGCCAACTTTGATAGATGGATGCCAGACACATGAAATTGTCATACAAAATATGTAAAAAATTATTTGGCAAAAAAACTTTTTTGAAGTTTCTTGGTGTTTTGTTGTTTTTAAAGTGATCACAATTTTGAATTTTGAGCCCCTGTGAACTTTTTGGTCAACTTTAAGCGGTTAAAAACACTCTCACATTTAGCTATAAAATTTAAATTGGCGCCTGTTGATCTTTTTGCAGTTGCTCTTGTTATGCGCTAACCCTACTTTAAGTTGTATTTTTACTGTTTACCTTGGTCCCAAATGAGAAGAAATATGGAAATTGTCGACTTCCCAAAAACAGATTTTTTATGATGAAAAGAGCGGAAAATAGCTTTCTTATCATTTTAGCATGTTAAAAATGCTTAGGAGGCGATAAAAAAAAAACAATGAGAACCGAGGCAAAAAGGGCTAAATAATTGACCTCATAAAGTAATATTAGTGATGTGCATTTGCTCTTTTACGATAATATTGTGCCTCAAGGTTTAGACCGTGATGTTAAAATGACTCAAATTGTCTTCCCTTTTCCGGATTAAAAGAATTTTTTTTTTTTTGAAAGGCTTCTTTCCAAAATAAACATGCTAAGCATCTTTTAAGTAATAAAGATAGAAAAAAATTAGATTTTTTAGTGGTTTATGGTTCATTAATGGCTTGATGATGTGCCAAAAAATGATGCGATGTTGCGTGTTTTTTTCCAAAAAACCTACAAACCAATAATTGAAATCGTCAATATATCTTTAGCATTTAGACAAATGGTTCCATAGCACCTTCCACACCCTACTAAATTAAACGACTAATCCATGTGTTCAATTTCCAACCAAATTCCTAAGAAAGTATTTACAGAAGAATGCTGTAAAAAGATATTTAAGTGACTGGCTAGTTGTATTCTTTGTCCTATTTCTATGTTTGACCACTGGGTCTCTCTTCTTCTCAGCCTCTCTTCTTCTCAGCCTATGGGTTCAATATTTTGTTGTTTGTGTTCTTTTTCTCTAAACCGGTTACAACCTCCCAGTTATTCTACTCTACATTTAACACTATTTTTCATTAAATTCTCATTTTTCGGCTTTCTGCCAACTTTTGATTATGCCGATTTTTCTCATCTTTTTAAAAAGAAAAACATAGCACCTAATTTTATTCACCTCTTCCAGTCAAAAAGTGCATCCAATTGACTTTATATTTGGCCCATAATATGCCAACTTTTCATGAAGAGTGCAGCCCATGTGTCCTCATCTGCTAACTTTAAGTGTATCTTGTCATCCTTTAAAAAGAGTCAGGAATATTTCTAGCTATGATAAATAGATAAAATAAAGTAAAAATTATCAATCTATTAACTGCTACATTTGAAAGAGCATAGCCGTGCGTTATAGCTGCAATTTTCATTAAAAAAAAGGCAGAAGCAGATACATTTGGCCAGCTTAAGACCTGTTTTTAATTATAAGACCATGAAAGAAGTTGAAAATGAGGGAGAGAACGAATCGTGAGAAAAGAAAACCCTATGGAATTAGTTTAGTTTTCGATGTAAATGCTGAAGTTAGACAAAAAAAGGTACTATGTCCCCAAGATCTGATGAGCTAGCTGCTATATTTATTTTGAAAAATGGAGAGCAACTACCACCGCACTGATTGAAGAGCTGTGAAGAGACTTTCTGCAAGTTAAGGAATAATACAACTTGGAATATGTTCATGGAAAATGCTTGTCATCAAAAAGGGCTTTACTTATTGGTCAACAAGTGGATTTTCAGCGGACAGCAGCCTTGCCATCCAATTACTTTTCTTCAGCATCCATATAAAAACCTGCTTGAATGCGGGAATGAGTCTGTTTTATTTGCTTGATCAATTGGGGTGCGCAACTCATATCTTTTAGTTAGATAACAACTTGTTTGGAAGCAGCCATTACACATTACTCAATACCATTTGGTTCCGCTTCTCCAGTCTATATAAGCTGGGATGATTGAATTTTAAATCATATTTCTACTGCTTCATCTACACCTATCCAAAATGCAAAGAATCCAGTTGAGTGTTGCTGCTTTTGTTGCCTTGGTGTTTGCCTTTTGTATGGCTCATCCACGTGGGTTACGGATGTTGTTGGACGTACTGGTTTCACTAAAATTATCTTTGCAGAATTCCGGCAATTAAAGTGTGCCACCCCAGACAGATCTTTAAAGGCAGGCAGTGAAAGGGCCCGTTGCCACATGATTATCAAGGATGCAGAGGAGGAGAGTCCGGGCAGACCAGCACCCGAGGGAGATGGCTGCTTTACGGTTAGCTAGCTCTGTGATTTTTGGTCCACAATAATAACTGTAAGGGGTAATGAATAATTATGGGACGTTTTTTTTTAATTGCCTTTTTCATAGCTATTTTCATGACTCATATGGGCGTATGACCTACCAATGGAACACTTTCCTTCCTCTTTCCAACAAGTGATTAACTATTTATTTGTGTTAAAAGAAATTAGTATATGCACACTGCAAAATATGAAAACGCGTTTTAGGGGTTTCAAAGAGATGGATATTCCACAGTTTGACACGGTATAGTACAGTATAAAGCTTTTTATTTCAACATTATTCATCATTATTTGATCAATTTATTTATCCCTGACCATGAGGACGTCTAATTACATCAAAATTTACTACATTATGCTCAGTCACTTTGAAAACAAAACTGACAAAAGATGTCAAAATTGAGGTAAAAAATGGTTGAAACCAGTTGGTCCGTTAAATCGAGTGTCGACGGTATATGAATCATGAAAACAGCTATTAAACAAGACAATTGAAAAAATGTCCCATAATTAATCATCAACCTCTCATTTGAAAGAGGAGATCCAGGGCTATACACTGGGCAAAAAATTAGAAAAAAGTATTAAAAATCAGTTGAAATAATCAAACTTTACAATTTTGAGGGGAGAAAAAAGGTATCTTGATGAGAAAAACACATAATTTGAAGTGGGATTCACACACAGCCATTTCCAAATTTTTAACTGGTTGCAGCCAGATCTAGCTACGTTGGAGAGAGTACGGTCATTTCTTTTTTGTTGCAGGAGGAACACAACGGAGAAGAGCGTGTTTATTGTGACTTGGTGTGCCCCAAAGCCCACACTGTCTTCAACGCCCACATCGACCAGGGCCATAGGTCTTGCTTCAACTACTACACCTACCAGCTGGAGAAGCGCGACAATGACTGGTGATTTTTGTAGTTCATGGGCTTAATAGTTAACCGATCCTCTGATTACAGGTTCATGTGGCGATCTGGCAAGTGCCTGAACTCCACCGCCACATTCACCATTGGCTGCAAGTTCGATGAGCCTTTCCGCACCCAGTTTGCCAGCGACAATGACGTTTTCCGTGCTCTTCGAGCTCGTGCTCGCAAAGCTTAGACCAATTCTTTTATGTAAAATATTTCCCAATTATGTGCAATACGGGACGCAACCAACTCACCGACTCCAACACCGATCTCCAATGAAGAAATTTTCCCCACACCAAAACTCGCCAACTTTTGGAAAATGTTTAGCCATCAAAAGCGACAAAAAGTTTTCTCAATGAAGGATTTTTTTCGTTGGGTAGTTTTTTTCCTGTCAGACAGTTTTTTGTGTGGGAAATATTTGAGCTCGGAGAGTTAGTTGCTTCCCCAATATCTGGTTGCTTCAAAATTCCACGTCAAATAAGTATTTAGTCATTTAGCCCGTTAAAGGGGCATGCTCGCGATAGATGCTAGAAATTTTTTGAAAATTTAAATTCCCGGGTACCAGGCACGCCAGAGATTTGAATTTTCTTTTTCGAAATTGAAATTTCGACTTCATTTTCAAATTTTTGTCTGGTTCAGTCAATATTTTCTGCTCTTCGTTATTTTCTGTTCTCTTTTTTCAGCTCTCAACTGGCTCTTCTCGCAAGCGGTGGTGATGGTGTACTTGTCGTTATTGATGTCCATTGGTCTCAGGACATTAGATAAGTTCACTTTTATTTTTAGCCGCTCCTTGCTTTTCTTTTCTTCCTCCTTTTTAGGTGTTGCAAGC
>BBSZ01000046.1:0-16989 GCA_000981365.1 Subanguina moxae | reverse complement strand
TCTTTTTTCTCAGCAGTAGCAAGCAAATGGCTGGCGGCGGCGAGGAACTCCAATGTATTTGGAAGCATGCTTGTGTCATGCATCGCATCTGCTGTGTTCTCCTGAACCATTTTGAACAGTCTTAACATGATCAACCACAATGAAAAAACATCTTACCTCATATTCTGTCCACAAGTCATCCAATCTTTCGTTCATCTCAGCATAGATCTTGTTCGGCGGCTTCGGCTTGTCCCCACCTCGCAGCTGAATGATACGAACGGATTGCTGGTATTGGATTTTTTGCAAGAATTGATAGAGAAGAGTGCAGCCTGGACGACGAAGAGCTCCATTTCGACTAAAAAGAGAAAGCATCGATGTTTATATAAAACGAAAAATAGAGTAGAAAGTAATATACCGCTTCAAAAAAGAATTGTATGATTCACACACGTTAGTTGTCCGATGCCTCATGCGGTAGAAATTCCACAAAGAAGCTTTTTTCTTCATCCATTGATCATCGAAGTAGTTACAAAATAATGACGCACCAGCTGATTGAAGTTTTACCTTTAGATGTTCTTTCCACGTCGAAGCCGCTTGATCCTTTGGAAGAAGAGGAAGCGCCATTGTCATCCTGATTAGCCGACGAAAATTCTTATCATCTTGGTATTGCTGCTTAAATCCGAGAGAATTAATGTTTCGCAGAATAGCCTTGGTAAAGTGAAATAAACATCCTCGTATTTTCTTAAAAATATTCTAAAAATAACATATTAGTTAAGAGGGGAAAAGATTACGTCAAGCCCGAACGCATTTGTCGCCGCATTCATTTCCGCCCTTTCGTAGTCACAGTGGAATCGTTCGAAAATCGGGTTTACGCCTAGCTCTGCCCACTTTGCACGAAGATGTTCAAAAATGATGCTGTAGTTTGTCTCCAACCTATTTTTCATGAGACATGTCGCGAAAGCTATCCACTCTCCTCTGAACTAAAAACCACAGATGGTAAAGATCAAAAACCAAACATCAAGAAGAAAAAATTACAAGTCCGTGAATTACGTATATTTGTGCAAAACCAGTAGGACATAAGTCGAAGGTGCCATCTGCCATGAGTAGTGTGCATTGAGCAGCAGCCCTATAATCATCGTCTGAAGCAAACATGACTACCCCGTTTTTTTCATCAGCCAACGACAGCCACCTATAAACACATGAAAATATAAAGATATTAAAAGCAAACATAGACCAACCTCTCCTGGTGCTTAGCCACAAGTGCCCAATATGTGTTGTCGTAAATTGCTGGTGGTAGAAATGGATCTCTTACATTTGTTGCTGCCATTCTCCTTCTACGATAGTACATACTTCTGACCGTATGCCAAGATGGAAATCGAACTGCAATGGATGACATCTCTTTCCCTGTTTGTCCAGCTTGTATCGCGACATTCAATGCGTGCTGCTGGCCCTTCTCATGAGCTTCTTGAGGTTTCATCAATGGGTTTTTTTCGACTTCTTCCCGCATAAATCGATCAATATCCCTTGCAATAAGCTTGTTGATTGGATGCAATCGACACTTTTCAACATGAATTCCCTGATTGATTAAATAGCGACCATTCTCTACCTTAAGCATAGGAACGCGACGTTGCCGAATTTTTAAACTAAAACTATTAAGTGAAAGTGGCTGCATTGATATGTGGAATAAAAAGTACTTTTTGCAGTCGATACATTCAAATAAGTGGTTCTTAAATTTCTTGTACAGTCGGTAGCCATTGCTCTCTTTGATCGCAACCATTTCATTCCCAAACTTGGTTTCCAGTGGCCTAAAAACTAGAGTAATCAAAAGAACCTTGAGAGAAGAAGAGTCTAAAAAGTTACAAGATGACTGATTCACTGAGGTGCGGATTGACTGTGGCATTCTTTGGCATATGTCTATATATCGTCTTCCGAGTGCACTTTTTGTTATACTGTAGTTTGAAGTAAACAATCGCATCCTCGATCTTCTCTTGCTTGTTTTTAAGCTGCTGCAACTTTTCGACCACATCAGCATTAGTCCACATAAAACTCTCCATCTAAACAAAATGAGACATAAAGGTTTTTTCGACGATTTCCCTTAAAAATCGTAAAGGAAACTCAAACACAAACTTTACAAAAAAAGAAGAGCGAAAATAACAGAAAAAAGACCCGACCATGGAAAAATCAATAATGAAATTCAAATTTCAAAAGCTTGGCGTTACGATAAGGCGTTTAGCCAATTTTGGGACAAATGTCCCAAAATTGGCTAAACGCCCCTATGCCACTCAAATTATAGCTTATTTTTTCAGCTACAATTTGAGTGGTAACTTGCCTAAGACTTGTTTAGAAAAAGTTGGTCAAAAACACAATGCCAAAAACACGATTTTGAATTAGGGGGGGCCTTCTATTAGAGAAAATACGGTACCCTTATTGAGGTGATCACTTCCTAGGGGGGGGGGGCCCTTTTTCTCTTAACTGTGAATAGTGTCTTAACGTCTTCTAAGTAATTCTTATACGCTAAAAACGATAAAAAAGTTGTTTTCTAACGTTTCCCTAACTAAAAAATAGGTTTTTGAAAAAAGTTTGGTTACCAGTGGTTCAAAAATTGCATTGGTCCTTCAAGCTAACTCAACCAAAAAAGGTATCCAAATACCCAAAAAAAACTTAACCATTGTATTTAAGAGTATTTTACCTCGTTTTGGTCACTGGAGCTTGGCAAAAAGAGTCTTTATCTGCATTTTTAATCAAGAGTCTTGCTCGGAATTATGTCTAAGATAAGTGAGTGCGCAACCGACAGACCGACTTCTTCGACAGTTCAAGGTCGGTGGTTAAAATAATCGACAGCTGGCATTTTCCAGTCATACCTGATGTTTATACTGAGAAATTGACAGTGGGAATGAAAACTTGCAATACAGCAAAGATCTACACATTTTTTGTCTCCAATATTTAGCATATTTTTGCACTCAAAAAATCAGCTCGCAAGGTAGACCACACAAACAAGTCAGAGCTAAAATGAATTCAGAAAAGTTTTGCAGCAAACCATCCATTGCGGCCCCAAATGTGTATATGGACTGCAAGCACGCAACTTTGACGCCCTCTAGCAAGACATCATTATCCACAAAAGGGCTGTCAGCAGAGCTGCTAGTTGGTGGGCGGGTTGAGCCAACAACATAGATAGGTTAGCAAAGGAGGGAGGCGGCTTGACACATCACAACTCATTAAGATTTTGGGGTGTGAATAGTGGCAAGCAAGTCATTTCCAATTGCCTTATTTCTCCCTCTAATAGAGTGAATTAAAAAGCCTGTCCTGCCAAATTCTGCGTATACTTTGATTGGCGGGAAATGAAGAAATCTTCATTGTGGAAACTACAACACTGGCCTACAACCCAGTAATCTAGGGTTCTGAAACGAGAATATTCCCGATAATATTCTCGAGCAGAAATGAGATTCTTCTGCTCAGCGTTATAAATTTTGAGCTGAATCTTTTTTAAAAAATTGCGGTTTAAAATCGATTTTTTTTTGGCATTATGACGTCTGAGTTCGACTGTCGGATGACAATTTGTTCAGACAGTTTACCGTATTCTCTCCAATAGAACCACACCCCCTACCCCTAGTTCAAAACCGTGTTTTTGGCATTGTGTTTTCAACCTACTTTTTGGAGACAACTCCCAAGTAAGTTACCACTCAAATTGTAGCTTATTGTTTTAGCTATAAATTGGGTGGTAACTTGTCTAAGACTTGTTTGAAAAAAGTAGGCCAAAAACACAATGCCAAAAACACGATTTTGAATTAGGGGTGTGATTCTATCAGAGAGAATACGATATTCATACAGTTCATTTAAGTTTTCTCGGGAAGCCTAAGCAACAGAGGTAGATAGAGTGGCGGACAATGAAGTTATGAGTTAATTTTGGTGTTTTATGATCTCATCTAACGAAGACGATTCTTCTGGGATTTTCGAGAATATTCTCGAAAAGATTCTGACTGCTCATTTTCACAACCCTACAATAATCACATGAATTGCCGTATTTATTCTATCACAGTCGAGTCTCAATATACCGTCAATCCAGCATAATCCGACTCAGTTTGGCTTCAGTTTCTAATTTGGCATTTTGTCTTTTTCTCAAGAGAATACGGTGTTTTTCGAGAGAAAATACGGTATATGAGATCGCACCAAAAAGAGCTAAAGGTTGGAGAGTATAAGGTACTGAAAGATTATTTGGAAGAAACAGGTTATAAAGAGTAGTAAAGAGTTGGAAGAACCACATTTTACCATCATCCTTGCATCAAGCAGCGTGGCGGCGAACGGGGGGACCGCCTACAGGGGGCTCAACGCGGGCTAGTACTGATATTGTTCTGATATTGTTCGAGTTGATAAATTTTCGAGTCGGCTATAATTCGAGTTTGAAACAAGGAGATTTGCAACCTACAGCCTACTTTTTTTCTCTTACTTTTTTTCCACTGCAAATGGAGTGTTAAGGATACGGACTTTTTTGGCCCAACCTACAATCACGAATCAAAATGCTCACGCGTTAGCAGTTTACCTTTATCCTTTAATACGACCCGCTTTGTTGATAGATTCCAATTATAAAGTGAACGTAATGACAAATGGTTTGAAAGACTATGGAGATTCTGAAAAGAACTGTCTAAAGAAGTCCCGTGACACACTGATACGTTTCTCCGTTACTTCCCGTACTCTTTGCTTACGTGATCCACTTCCTGTGACAGAGTTGAGATGTAGCGCTTAAAAATCTGCTCTCTTTTGTCACTGTCCAAGTATTTTTTATTGTAACGACTGTCTCCTTTAAGCTTTTTCTTGACGGAATGCCATCTTGACTCAACATTCAAGTCTTCCAATTCAGTTAGCAACACATAAAATTTTCTCTCGGCCTGATTAATGATCTATTGAGAAAGGTATGAGTAATTAAAACAAACCTCTTGGCATTTTTTTCGTTCCTCCTCCCTATACAAGCCATCCATAAACTTATGAAATAGTTTCTCAGGGTTACTTTCTTTATTAATAACGTTGAAGCACACGTGATTTTCATACTTCTTGGCAAAACGACGATACGAAGAGCTAAAAAAGACAGTAAGACGCAAAACTGCAGACGAAAGTTCTTAACCAGCTGTGGCGATCAGCCTCCTTCAGTAATTTAAAAAACTCTTTTTCAGCCTCATCAAGACGTTTCCTACGTTCCCTTCGCTCAGTTTTAGCATAATCATTCACGTAGTTATTGAATTCCTGAAAAAAGATTGAAAATAGGAAAGTCAACAAACACATACTAACCGCCTTACGATCAGCATCATCTAATAACGAATATCGGCTATCTAGCTTAAACTTGTACTGTTCTTCATTCCATATGCTGTTGCATCTCACTTCCTTCTCCGCAAGCAGCTCACGAAACTTTTTACGTTTTTCTGAGAACGGCATCTTAAACATCCATTTACAAATAGCCATTTTCAAAGAACCCAAAGAAACTTGCAGCTGTTCTTTCCAGCAATCCTTGAAAATTTTCTTCATTCTCTCGATCAAGATAGTTCTCATTCACTGAAGAAGACATGGATTCTTGCTTAAAATCGGTGATGACTCTAAATAGGTAAATTTTAAACATAGAAAAGAGGATTTACATATATTACTTCTCATCGTGACGAGGTTTTTTCGCTAGTATTTCGCTCGGTAGTGTCTGTCCATTGTTATCACTTGCAATGTTTTCTGCAGCTCTCTTGGCACCAATTATCACCAGCTCCGTCAAAGTTTTTGAATGCGTTGTTTCAGCAACTGAAATTTCGTAACACAATGTAATCCCTGTTATAATGAAGAAATTTAACAGAACACAATTTATAACACAACCACCATACAACCACAATACCACTAATGATCTCGAAGGAAGTAATACAATAAAATTATACAGAGTTCCACTCGAGACAAAACCGTTTCAAATAATTCCTCACAACAATCCCCACCAAAAATTCACAGGTTTCGGCAGACCCTGTAGAACTTCCATAAAATTTTTTGCCTACCATCTTCGTTTGTTTCAGGTGCTTCGTGGTCCTTTGAAAAACTGAGCTCTTCAGTCGAAATTTTGACAGGACTTGCTCTCTCAGCAAGCAAGTTCGTAACTTCAGTCACACCCGTCCCAGAAACTCTTTCAGCAATAGGAAAAGTATCTTCTCTATTGAAATGTAACGCTAAAACAACTATGATTTTTTTAGAAAAACTTAAAACAAAGTTTCACAATTACCAGAGTAGCCCGACAGTATCAAATCAACTTCAGGATGGTTTTCGAGTTCTGGAGGTCGCTCCCAAAAATCTGTGCACATCTCAATATTGTAGTAAGATATCTCAAAAAAATCGATTAAAGGGAATCGTCGGACTCCAAACTATTTAATATGAGAAAGATACAAAGTTCAAAAATTACTTTTTTGTCAGCTGTAATATGCACAAACCACGATGTGCCTGGGACCGCCTTCCTGTCGACGAAATCAAAATCTCCACTGAAATCAACAGACTGTACACTTAAGCCACTAGCCAGATCTTCTCTTGGCAAAACTTCTCGAGCTTCGTTTGCCACACACATTTGAGAACTGAACCGATTATTGATTTCATCAACAACAAACGTATCCTGGGGTAGCTTTGTTTCAACTTGCAAGTCAGACACAACTTCTTTTTTCTCTAAATCTTTCACTAAAACCATAAACATGAAACTTTTAAGCCTTAAACTGGTAATTAACCTTGGAATTGTAAGAATGGCTTCGGTTGTTCTAATTTCTTTTCTTCAGCGTCGCGCTTTAATCTGTCCTCTAAATAAATATAAAAAAAGTCATTATAGGCAAAAAGCAGAGCAAACCTTGCTGTTTTCTGAAGTTCTTGACGATTATTTCCAACGCCTCTCTCTTCATAACAACAACACTTCCCATAGGTCGGTAAATAGAAGTTTCCCGTGTGATAGCATTGAAAAAGTAAGATGACACATTCAGCCGTTGCGAGTGTTCTTGAGGCATTTTTGTTTCGATCCAAAGGTCTTTGTCAGCAGGTATTTCTGCTAACTGAAATTACAGAAATAATAAGCGATACTCGTCTAACCACATACCTCTTTCAACTGTACCACCAAACTGACAAATCGGTTAGGAGGTGTAATGACGGAAGACTGCTCAGATGTCATGTTGTATCTATAAAATATAGAACGAAAAAGCAATACAAGTGCGAATAACACTATTTGAGGGGATGGGACAAAATAAACCCACGACAAAATGCACCCGGACAAAATACGGTTGCGGGTAAATTGCGGGTCGCCAAAATCGGGTCGAACAAAATCGGGCCAGAACATTTATCCGGGCTTTTGGAATCGCAGCAAGGTGGTAGTCTTTATTCTCAGTCATATTTTATATATTTTATTGATTTTTTTAAAGCTTTGTTTTCTCTCTTCTGTTCACGGCTAACATACGCTGGCCAACCCTAAGCCTAAGGCTTAGTTGTAAGAAAGCGAGGTATTTACTTTTACAAATTTAGGTGCTAGTCCATGCATCAAACAAACCAAGAGAATATTCACTTGGTGTAGATTTTTTTTCTTACTTTCAGAATCTGAAAAAAAAAATTTTGGTAAAGTCGCCTCTCGATATAACGAACCCCTAAATTAAAAAAAGTGTGTTTGTGAAATTGTGTTTTTGACCTATGTTTTGCTGGTGTCTTCTGGGCGTGTTATATACCAAAACGTAGCCTAGAATTTAAGCTAAATTTTGATATACAAGATGACCAGAAAACACTGGCAGAGCATAGGTCAAAAACACAATGCTACAAACACATTTTTTTGAATTTAGGGGTTCGTTATACCGAGAGACGACTGTAATTGAAATCCATGAAAAATTTTTTTTCCCATTTCTCATTCCCATAATGGGAAGTAATTGAAATTGGCCCCTGGGCTGGGTCTCACATTACTTTAACCTACAGGTTCAAAGCTCCAGATGCAAGTGTCTAGGGGTAAGGGCCAAGGGGAAGGTCCCAAGGTTAAGGTCCCACGAGTAAGGGTCCAGAGTCAAAGCTCCAGGGGTGAGGGTTCAGCTGCAAGTGTCCAAAGAGTAAAGGTCTAGGGTGTGAGGGTCCAGGGTAAGGGTCCAAATACAAGTGCCCAGGAATGAAGGTCCAGGGGTTCATGGGTAACCGTAAGAGTATGATCAGTAAAGTGAGTAACCGTGAGAGTAAGCTTGGTTGATAAGATAATTATGATAAGATTTCTGGGGACACTAATTTTCGTAAGTAAATACTCTATCATTTCTGCTTATATACAGCTTTTTGTACGAAAATGGGGAAGCACAAAAAAACTGTGGAGCGATTAGCGAAGAGGAGCCAGAAATCGAAGAGTAAGCAGAAGAAAAAGGGTATAGAATTTTTACAAAAGGTAAATATGTAAAATCTATGATTCATTATTTAAGATATGTATTTAGTACAATTTCATCTCGACAGCTGAGGAACCCATTTTGAAAACACATATTCGACAATACACTGCACAAAAAGTAGGAGAGATGATTAAGAAAAGTGATCTTGAGTCTGACCCTCTTTTCTTTAAATCATGTATTTCTCAGGTATTTGTTAGCTCTTTTCCACAGGTGTTTATTTTTGATGTTGTAGATAGTCGAGGACACCTACGTTAATCATGGTTTGCATGAGAAGACTGATATTCCACATGCAGTGTATGCCTCAATTAAAAAGCAAATCCGTATTTTGAAAACCAGCGAAAATAAGGACAGCAATGAAATAAATGGTACTTTTTATATATCTGGAAAAATAGTTATTTTAAAAGGTTTAAAGAAAAGTTTCAAAGAATTTATTTTAAGATGCCATTGTCCCAAGTGATATGGAGGCAAAACATAATCCCCGATTATGGACCGAAAAAAGACATAAGACCCAAGATGAGAGAGCGGTTAGTTTATCAGATATTAATGTTTGTAATGTATCCTTTTTTAGGCACCAATGCGGTCCAAAATAGTACCTTCAAAAAAACAATTAGATCGTCAGGTGTATTCGCAGAACTGGTACACACATGGCCATGGTAACCTTTTTTAGTTTTTTTTTTTATTAAAAGAAACCTTGTCTATTTAGTCAAACCAAAGGAACAGAATTGTCCATTTCCAATAGACAATCAAGATTGGCAGCAAAAATATGATAAATGTTGATTACCCCTGACGCAGAACTTTTTGTCCAGGAGAGCGCACAAAACCTGCATGATACAGAAAACAGTTTCTAAATCAGTACATAAATTGTTGTGTGCTCACTTTTCATTTTTTGTCCATATTTTATTTACACATGCTCATAAAAATACCAACCATAAAGGAGTGGAGATAGGGTTAAAGGAAGAGGTCAAGAAGTGAGTAAGGGCTAAGTGAAGTGGCTGGAGAGTAACATTGGGGTATGGCTGCAGGGATAAGTGTGCAGGTGCAAATGGCAAAAAAACCTTAGGAACCGAAATCTGAAAACAGAATTTCAAGAAAAGGTTTGGTTGTTGAGATATAATTAAAACTAGGAGAAAAAAGGATAAAAACCAAGTTTGCGGCTGGCTATGATCATATCTCAGCAACCAAGCCTCTTCTTGAAACTGTTTTTAGATTTAGATTTGTGAAGTCTTTTTACCTACCAGGGTGCCTCAGAATAAAGAAATCCTTTCAGAAATGAGTACTGTAAATGAATCTATGCAAATTTTTGTGGCGTAACAAAGTGACCGCGTAACAAATGTTCCTCGTAACAAATTTTCGCGTAAATTGTGGTGTACAGCCAAAAAATAAATGAAAAACGTGTTTGAAGGTATTTTTAAAGGGAAAATTAGTACCGTTCGGTAGTAATTATCTATAAGAAAAATTCAAGCAAATGACCATGTGAATTAGTGGATAAGCTTGTGATCCTATAAAAAATATGTTGAATAATGAACGGCGGATGATGGATGGATAATGGAAATAAATTGAATATCTAGGATGTGTTTTGTCGCGGGTATATTTTGTCGTAGACCCGTTTCTCCTTGTCCATACATCAACCAAACCAAATGGATGTCCACCTAGTGTAATTTTTTTTCATAGTTTCAGGCACTGAAAGCCTCTTTTCTGTACTAATGAGAGCATTCTAAAGAAGGTTCAACAATGATGATTTACCGTTTTAAAGGCTATTTTTCGATTTTTTGAAAAACTGAAAATTACTCTATAAAAAGGTAGTTCAACCTTGTCAAAGCATTCGTTAAAATGCTCTAATTAGTACGGGAAAGAGATTTTCAGAAGCTAAAAGCAAGAAAAAAGTTCATACCAAGTGAACATCCACATAGTCTGTCTAGGGCATAAGCATCCTAAGCATCCATGGCTGGTATTGGTCTGGGACACCTCTTAAACCACTAAACCTAAGCCGTTGAATTGCAAGTCTTTATTCAAAACGCATTTTGCTTAATAAAAGAAGCACGGAAACCAAAGAGATACTAAGAGAGAATTATAACGGGACGAAAACAATTGTTAACAACCAAAGCTGATAAACTGGTAGGGCCCTCTATGCATTGTCCGCAGATTTTTCATCACCCTCATACTGAGTTTCGCCAGACTTGCTTCCTGACAGCAGGAACTCGTACATACTTGCATGTGAATTCAAACCTGAAAAATGAGCTCTAGTAGAACACTTTATTAAAATAAATTCCTTCTGTCGAAAAACCAACCTTTTGCAGCGAATCGTTTCCCGACAAATTCATTTAACTCTTCGTCCTCTGCAATGGCTAGCTTCAAATGTTGAGAAGTAATAACTCTGTCTTTCATTTCTTTGCAAATACTCCCTGCCAACTGCATCAATTCTGCAGTTAAATACTGGAAAGTAAAAACGAATTTTTAAAAACAAATAGAGTTTGCTAACCTCAAGCACAGCAGCACAAAAAATAGCAGCAGGAGCCCCTGCACGATTGTTAAAAGAGTTACGCTTCAAGGAACGATGTAGTTTTCCGACTGGGAAAATGAGATTTGCACGCACACTTCGAAGAATTCGATTTGAGTTCGGCTTTTTGTCAAAAGAGTTCACGTCTCCAGCATTGCTTATGATGCCGGATATGTCGTCTATACTTTGATCCATTGTGATTAAGCACGTTTTCGAAGCTAAAAGCAAAAGTCAGAATATACTGCAGTCGCCTCTCGATATAACGAGCCCCTAATTCAAAAAAAAAATTCAAAAAAAATGTGTTTGTGGCCTAAAAAGGTGCGTAGACGTTTGAGGGTTAGTTAGCGTGACAAATGTCACAAAATCCCTGAAACGTCTTATATAATGCCAAGGATTTGAATTTTCAAATTATTATTTTTTTCTTATTCTTGTTTTCATTAATTTTTTTCCGGTTCTGAGGGGCGTTTTCTTGTCTTTAAAGTTTAAACGCTGTATTTTTGTAGAAAACAAATACAAAAAAATATTGGCAGCAAAAATATGATAAAATCACACAACCATGGCAGAAAGCAATAACAAATTTGAAATTTCAAATCCTTGGCATTATATAAGACGTTTGAAGGATTTTGTGACATTTGTCACGCCAATCCTCAAACGCCCCTATGTCGTCCAAAAACGACTCAAAAATGACTCAGTTTGATAGATTAGGACAAAGACATAGCCAAAGTGTACTAATTTTGAGTATTTTCACTATGTACCCTTAGGTCCGGGCTTTTCAAAACGCACGAGAATGTATCTGTTTATTTTAGACCCTGTGTTGAGTGGTCAATTTTGGTGTTTCTTGAAGGCAATTAATATGAAAAATAGGAACAATACTACGCACGATATGAAGTGCACTGTCGCACTCTGGCGCCTTTTAATTATTGGGTTTACAACTGACGAGTATACGATTTTGAATCGGAGCGGGGGAGGGGTGTTAGCGTTTATTAGAGAAGGTACGGCATACTGGTTGAAATGGTTGTTGGTCACTCAATGATATTAACTGTTTGGCTGATTACGGTTGTGGTGAAGACTTAATAAATAAAATTTATAAATTTTACAGGGGTGAAACAGCTTTTACAGGGTGACTTTAAATAGCAGTCAGGAATTACGCGGCATTGTGGCAGAGGGTCCTCCTAGTTTCCCTTGCTATATTTCTACCTACTCATATTTTCAGTATCCGCCAAATAAACAAAAGGGAGACACTAACAAATTTTATCGAGCGAAAAAACTACGCAAAGCAAGAAAGAACAGACGATAGCTTGGAATATTCTACTCATGCCCAGAATTTAGTTTGTAGCACGGGTTGCAGCTTTTGACTCATATCTGTGAAAAATGCATCCGACTTTCCTTGATTGACAAAACGACCATCCGCCGAACTGTTCTCATCGCCACCAAAGCTAAAACAGCAGATAGACCTAATTTACACCCAGAAAACCGCAGAATTAGCAAACTCACTTGTGGGACCTCCAGTTATTCATACCACGCTTTGCCAAATCAGACGCTGAGTACAGAGGTGCAGGAACAGAAACTGGAGAAGTGACAATGCCATGCGCATAACAGAGGCAATTCGTGACATTTTCAATCTCTTCCAATGGCATACGGCCCGGAGTAGAATCATAGATAACAGTGCAGCGAGCGGGATTGGCAGTTCCCTAACAAAGATTACTATCTTACATTGGGTTTAGGATTTAAAAATGAATGTACCTGAATAGCCTTATGAGCAACGAGCAGAAACTCAGTGAGATTAGGATGCATGACTTCCTTGTCGAGACACGTGCCCGGACGAACATTCTGATCCATCGGCTTGACGTTAGGATTAACTTGTGTAGGCACAATACGATAATTGGACTTGCATTGAACAACAACAATGGTAAGAGCAGGGACTTTAAAATTAGGTTGGATCTTCTCCAAATTATCGAACGCGTCATAAAAAGCCTGTTGCTCATAATTCAAAACCTAAGCGGCAAGAGTTAACGCGTAAATTTAACGACTGATAACTAACGTTTCGGTACTCGCCTTCGCTGATACCCCCACGAAAGACAATTAGATGATGAGGGAAACTCCCAGCTTTATTCTTGTAGTAGATCATTGACTGAAGCACTTTCTGCTTGAGGTCTTCCACATAGGCAATTCGCGGCTGCTGCATCCAATACGTTCCACCGATATCGACGGGGTGCCCAAGAGTGTATGCCAACTGAAGATTTCAAAAAACATTCCAGCACCAAAAGCGGAATAAGTATTACCCCAACAACAGTTGGCGAGCTAGGAGCTATGCCCTTTTCACGTTCAAACAAAGACTGAGGTGCTGGGTGAGACATGTCAATACCAATAAACATTCTAGATGAACTCATCCATTCCTTGCCACTGGAAAACAAATACAATGCAAAAATTAAACCAAACCAAGGAAAAATTTACATCACGTCGTGTTTAAATTGACGGTTTGCTCGAGCAGTGCCTAATCCATGATTCACGCCTCCGAGTTTTAGATTCGATTTAAGCAGTATGTTGTCAATAACCATGAATGCGCCTCTGTCACCAACCGCTTTCTGCACTGTTAATGACGAAATGTGCTGCGTCGTAATCCCAAACTCGACTTCCATTAACTTGAACAAATGATGCACAGGATCGAGCTTGTCGCGAGTAAAGAACATCACATATTTGCAATTGTTTTTCTTGTAGAGGGCAAATTTGTCACGAATATATTCGATGTCTGAACTCTCAAATAATTCATACCGCTTAGGCTGACTTATCTGGACCCCACGGCTTTGAGCAGACTCAACAATTCTTTTAATGAACACCCTGAAAACAAAAGACGACACCTATCCTGAAAAGTTAAGTTCCCACATGCACTGATCAGGAGCAACACCATTCTGCACAATGATAGCCACCCAAACAGACGGTGCCACAGCAGGGATAAGATAATGGCGATTTGGAGCCATACGCCAATTTAAGCGACCATCCTGATTTGGTTCTTCAACTGCACTGGAGTAAATAATGGAGGGAGGAAACAGAACGTTAGCATCCGATTCGATCAATTGCGAATCAACACTAACCTATCCAAAAAAATAATTAAAGCGCACTGACAATTAAACACCAACCTTATGCGCTTTAAAGAAAGGATTACTATTTTCAAGACGTGCCCTGGCCTTCTGATCAGCAATTTCACCGCGAAAACGGGACGGAAGCAGTTGGCAATTTTTAATCAAATTTTCAACCTATAAATGGCCAGTAATTCATCTTAGACAAAACTTTTCAAGTGCTCACAGCTCATGTCTACTAATTTCAGTTAACAATTTTCAGGGCAACCTGGTCATTAAGTACATAATAACAGAATCACCCTTTAACAATAAATATTTTTAAGCTCTAGTACTCTGGGATTTGGCCAATGCCTAAACCTCATGTTCTGGACGGGTAGTCGCCACACAACAGTGGCATTCAATTGAATTCAGACAAAAAAGAACCTTTGAATGTGCTCTGAGAACAATAAAATATCATCAAAAAATATATAATGCGAAAAATTGATTTTTCAATTCTAATCTTCTCAAATAAAAAGTGTGCGATGACGGCATTACCAAATGATAACAGCAACTTACAAGCGCTGGTGATTGCTTAGAGATCGGAACGCGTTGACCGTCAACTATCTTCAAAATCTCCAATGGATAGTAGTTCTCTTTTGCTTGATCGCCTTTCGCAGCAGAAGAAACTGCACGCTTCTCAATGGCACATGGCAAATCTGGATGACGAAGACGCAACGAGTAGATCTGTTCATAATATTTAACAACCGAAATTTGCTCGTCTTTAAAATCGAACTCGAGACGATTGGCCGCTTTGTCAGAAAGCCCACTGATTACAAATGTTCTCTGTGTGCCCTTAAGATGAGTCGTCACTACGCTGAGATCTGAATGCTTATGTGAATTAACAAGATCGATACAAGCAGACGAACACACCCTTGACCTGTTTACGAGCCTGGACCAATGCAGTTCCATTAAAAATCTTCCGCTCCAAATCATTATGGCAAAAAAGAAAGTCGGAGAGAAAGTGATCGAGCCTAACCGCTGGGAAGAAAGCAGACTTTTTTGCTAGGAAAAGACAAATTATTAACAAGGAAAGAGAGATTTATAGAAACAGCATACGGTAAATCTGAACAACTGGAGCAGCGTTTTGAATGGAGTCCCCAACGAAACGAATATTCTTCTGCATTCCTTGCTTCAAAACTCGTGGATCATTACGCAGCCCAATAGCACTTTGCTTTTCGAACATTTTATTGGCAAAAATAAAGTAGTCATCGCTAAAAGTAAAAGACGAAGTTGTAGCACATAAGAGAAACACGTAATACATACATCTTCAAGAGCTCCTGATTACTCAAAATCTCCAAGAACTGCACGGCCGATCGATCGCCATTTTCCAAGACAGCGGCGGAGCTCTTTAAATTGATAACCGAATCAACACAACACAGGAGTTCGGCGACAATGGCAGTGACACGTTTCCCAATATAGGCTTGCGAGCGCTCTGGCAACTTGGCCTGAAGTTTGCAGTAGGTAAAAATAAGTAGGATTCAGAGTTCATGACTCACATAATCTAATTTAAATTCTTTCATCTCACGTTCTTTCAAGTGAAGCTTATGGATCGAATAAAAATTAACGCCACAGTCGTACGTGAAAGTCGGCATTTTTTCTTTTCCACCAAAAAAATCAGGATTATCCTTAAGCAACTGATGATACAGCTCCCACAGCAATCGCATTCGCTCTTGTTTCGCCACGCTAACAAAGTAACAGTTAAAAGAGAATGCAAAAAATAGCGCTTACTCGTTTTTCGGTCCTTTGCAGAGCTCGCGAGGCTTGCCCACCTCTTTAATAGCGGTAACCCTTAACTCATACTTGTAGACCTTATCTACGGCCATTTTCAGTTTTAGTGGATATGCGTTGAGAACGACTTCTTTGACCTCAGCATTACTGATTTTCCCACCATTCTGCAGTTTAACTGAAACGAGATGCCAGATAGAAGAGAACGAAAATAACTAAGATTCCAATTACCTGGCATTATGGCTACTTTTCGCTCATTGAGTAATTCAGACATTTTCGTAATTTCGTTTGTATACTTGAACTTTCTAATGCTAAAAAACAACTTATGGCAAAGAAATGTCGCTTATTTTAGTATGCAGAAACTAAGATTCAACGACCGTGTTGTAATAACATCTAAGACCCCATTGGTTTACGTTACTCTAGAAAATTAAATTCTGTTTGTACGGAAAATTTTCATACCCTAGTGATCAAAACAAAGACACAACAGAAACTAGCCAAGCCAGTCTGTTTCTTTTTCCAATAATATATTTCCTAAAATTAGATGATACGTGATAAGCAATGATGGGTCAAGCATTGAATTGAGCTCAAAAAAGTTTCATTATAGAGATGTTTGATTTCGACGCGTGGTCGACGTGAAAAGTCAAAACTCGTCGATCACACGTCGAAACCAAACATCGCTCTCCTGGAACGTTTCTGAGCTCAATTCAATGGTTGACCCATCATTGCTTAGCACGTAACATCTAATTTCAGAAAATATATTATTGGAAAAGAAAACATCACATCATTAGACCAAAAATTTAAAGAGTGTCCGAAGTAGATGAATCGCATGTTAACAACCCTAATTGCAAACCAAAATAGTTTCAAATCAATTTTTTAAGTTTTCTTTTTGCGGCTTTTTGAAAAAAAAATATTTCTAAGAATGGAGTGGGTCTTTGGCAGTGTTTTCCTAAATGAAATTGAAATCAGAATGAAATGAAATTTCACTATGAATTTCATTTCATTTAACCTAAAATGAAATATTTCACATAGAAAAATTTCAGATGAAAAATTTCATTTTGAGTCAAGTGAAATGAAATTTAAAATGAAATTTCATTTTATTTAAAATGAAATTAAATTTCACTTTAAATTTCATTTCACTTTAAATAAAATGAAATTTCACTTTAAATTTCATTTCATTTTAGTTAAAGTGAAATTTGATGTGACATTTCATTTAGAATCTAATATTTATTTCATGAGTTTTTTTTTGCAAATGGCATACATTATGGGTATTTTTTTGGGTTAAGGTTGA